>JAOXYM010000014.1:19547789-19559731 GCA_028567055.1 Leptatherina wallacei
TTGTTGTTTTATTTGATGATATAATTGCATTTGAGTACAGAACATTACAGTGATGGAAACAGTGATGGAAACAGTGGTCAGCCAGGGAGTAAGAAGGGGGTGGGAATCATACATGGATCAGATTCATTTAACTTAGTACAGATGCACCTCAATTCCCTTGAACAAAAGTAAGTAAATAAAAATTTTTCATGTCATGAATATGCAACTGTATGTAGCTGTTTGTGTATGGGTGGGTCAGTTAGATCTAAGGTAATTAATAGGGATTAAAGATTGTGGCCAAAAGATTAGATTAAAGCCAGGATAAAACTAGGTTAAACATGCTGGCTACACACAAACATATACACGCCAGGCAGAAATGTCCATATGAAAGGATGTTCATCATATAAAGGTTAGTGCAGGCGGTATAGTCCCGATTAGTGAGATGGTGAAGCTGTGATAGTGACCTTACATCGTGGTTCAATCACGGCCAATTACTACTCATGTCTTTCTGATCCTGACAGTTTTATTGTAAAATCCGCTCTGCACCAGGAGTGTGTAACTATTCAAACAGCTGCATCAGCTCTGCAAAACAATACATTTTTTATTCAAAAATGCTTATAGAACTGTATCTGAGGCTGATTCAGCTGTCAAGTTCAACCTCGAATGCATCTTCTCTTAATCAATACAGATTTTTCCACTTATCCTTTTTGATGCACTTCGAAAAATAATAAACAAGCTACTATACTAACCATGCCTAAAAGCTGCATTGTTTGTGCTAATGCTATGTTCTTCCTCATTACCTTGCAGTGACAGTGTCCAGAGGTCTTGTTGCAGTCTGGATCAAATCCTTTATTGGTGTCACAGTAACACGGACCACAGGTTGGAGATCCCCACCACCCCCTGGGACACTGGTGATCAATCCTGCATGTGCACAAACACCAGTCATGGTAAAGAGACGGAGGAGAAAAACAGCATTGGTGACATTCTGCATTGGTATATCTTTCTCTCATTTTCAACCCATTAGTGAGAATAAAGGCAAAATCATATTAAATGATAAACCAGTAGGCTGATATTATTGGATGTAATTTGGCTGAAATTTAGAGATAGTGTTGTGACATTCTTTGCCTAGGAGAACAACTTCAGCTGCATTGCGTGAATTATTCTGAGCACCATCTGCAGTACATGGAGCAGATATAATAATACAGAGTAGATGTGGGTTCTGAGCCTGAAAGTTTCTTCACTGCAAGTTGCTTGTGGTTTTTAATTTAGCAGATAATAACCCAATCATTTCCCCCTTTTACTACAATTCTAATTTGCTGTCCAGCTACAGCAGCAATTACTTATTAACCCTATAAAGCCAAACGTATCATATTTGATACATCCAGTTTCTTTGACATTTTGCATCACTTTATGATAAAAACTTTGCTCAAAACCCTGCAGTATACAATATGATACTTGTCTCCTGCCAGGAAGCAGAAGACTTTACTACAGTAATTGTGACATGTCATACAGTAATAAATGGTAGATAAATGTGTTAATTTTTTTCTAGGTTTGGTTAAAGGACCACATAAAGACTTCAGATTAAAAAGATTGGACTTTTCTCCCCAGTTTTTCTCGGGGTTGGGCTTTAAAGGGTTAAAATAAAGCTAACAACAAATTTACATTGATGTAAATCATGAAAATCTCACAGCCTTGACTTTGTCATCTTCCTGCTCATTGACTAATTGGCTGATGTAATTAATTCAGATTTGTAAGAGGCAACTTACAGTAGTAAAATTCCACAAAGACACATTGATAATTTCACAGTTATTGAGGAAGATTAATGAGGCAAACTTCTAAATTTGGTCTTTTAAGAGGGAAAGTATTAAATCATACAGCAGCACAGAGGAAAGAAGAGATACATTGGGGAAATTAAGAGAAAAACTTGTAGACATATACACATCAGTAGCTTACAATATGTGTCTTTGAGAACACACTGACTAGATCAAAGATCATCTGAAACACACTCACACACACACACACACACACAGATGAGATCATTAGATAAAGCTTAAGCTATGTGGATTTCACAGGCAGGAAGGGAGCTTGGTGTCAGGTCAGGGTCACACTTGTTTCACTTACTTATAACACACACATAAGCCTCAGTGTGTGTGTGTGACTTGTGACTTTTGCTTGCCCCATCCCACAGCGGATTACATGCAAGGTTAGAGATAAGGGGCAAGGAAGAGCTTGAGATATTGAGACACACTCTGAACCGATCTTTGGTGGTTCAAATCTACAAAGAACTTCAGACGATGTTGGAATAGTACAGGTAAACTATGGTTCACATGTAGAATAAATTAACTGCGTGTGTGTGTGTGTGTGTGTGTTTGTGTGTGTGTGTACCTGTGTTGGCAGTACTGCCCATAGTGGTTGTCTCCACAGTCGCATATGTAGCCATGGGAGGAGCTGGGCTTCCGGTGACACTGAGCTTCATTTTCACATGGATTCAGGTGGCAAGCATCAGTGCAGCTTTTCCCATAGTAACCTGTGGAAGCACAGATAATCTCAACTAAACTTTGTCTCCAAAATGTGTTTATAAGGAAATCATTTTCTTTGAGAATTAAATTAATTTGATCCATAGATTACATGATCTTCCACTGGAAAAGGAATAACATTCTTAAAACTGTTGGCAGAGAAAACCTGGCAAGGTTTTCACGGGTGCAACCCATATCAACTTTGTTGTACATCTCACAAATGCATTTTCCTTATATATTTGGCACCATTTAAAAGTGAACCAAACAGGCTTTCCAGTGGTATAAGATTGATTGCCAAGAAGCACTACAGTAAAGCAATAATCAACCTAACTTCTCCCTTTTTGTGCTGTTTATATTTCCCATCCATCTACCACATGTAAACATGTCAAAGATTATTATAGATGCAACTTTCTCTGCAAGCCACTGGGAAAACAAGTGACTGCTGAGAATTATAGCATTTTATAATCATAGAAAAAAATTACAACCTTCTCTTATTATCTACAAGAGATGACTTGTTGCACAGCTAGCAGTAATCATACAGCCAAACAACACCACAAAAGGAATGAACTTAACAACAGACACAAATATAAAGAAAAATCATGTGCAGTAATTTAAAATAAAAACAGTGGCAGCTGGGGTGAAAGAGTCTGTTTGTGGTGTATCTTGGAATAACACATGTGCAACCTGATGGACACAAGCTGAACTCCTCAGACCTTGGGGGACTAAGACAAGACAAGATTGCCTGTTTTTTTGTTTTTTGTTTTTAAAGAAAACAAACAAGAAAAACTGTGACAGTGTAAATAATGCTTTTTTTCAGTTAAGTCTTTTTGCAACAGTACCCTGCAATCTGTAATCATTTCTGAGTGTAGGCGTATTATACCAGCTACCAAAAGAGAACACAAGAACAGCCTCAAAATAACAAGAAAGAAACATTTTCACAAAAGTTTTTATCAAAATTAAAACTGCAAAGATTCCAGTAAAAGTACTTGCACTGATGGGCTTTACTGGCCTGCAAACAGAGGCTCAAAGGCCAACTTGTTGTAACTTACAGTTCCCGGATATTTGTACTGCTGCTCATATTCAAAAGTCATCAAAAACCACAGGAGAAATGATCATTAGATTCTTCCGGAAATCAATTGTCAGCTCTTTGGTTTTAGATGCATTAATTGATGCCCTGCACCAGACAAATGAGAACTTAAGTGGGATTTATTGATTCCTTTTTCATTATACAAAGCACATTGTTCATGAACTCACTGAATCAACATTTAGTAATGTATTTTAAATGTACGATCTTTTTGCTTCTTCAAGTGTCTGGGAACGGCTGTCACCCTTGTTAACTGGCTTTGAGCTGTAACATTTTATTGGCTATAGTGACTCAGAATCTACAAAGTAAAAAGAATACAACTGAAGCATCAAGCTCTCTTGACAAAGTAATTGTTTCAAGTTTTTGCTTGCTGCTGAATTTTTTTTCCATCCCTTACATATCAAGTGAGTGTGTAGCAGCATGCTGTAACAAAGAGAGTAAATCAAAGTAAAGGCAGAGAAAAACTGATGTGATGAATATGTAGTCATTGGTGAAAAAATTTAAAACACCTCTTTATGATTGCAACACAAAAAACTGCCACAACAAAAGCAAATACATCACACTTCAACACAGCAAAACAAGCCTTATCAACAGGAGGGCGTTGAAACACACACTTCCACCATTTGCTTCAGCATTCACCTGCACAGCGTGATGAATAACGGCGTCATTCCCATCACTGCAATCCCTAGACACTCCTCACAAATATACCAGCATCTTATATGGTAATATAGGTCAGCACATAAACTCTTTAATCTAATGACTAAAGCAGAGTGATTCTCACACACTTTAGGGGGTATTTAACACAAATAGAGGTCTCTCACCCAGTTTGAGACCCTGCATTCAATTAGAAGAGAGGACTAGTGGACTAATTAGTCCAGGGTAGTTTTATTTAAATAGGGAGTATAACATTATGTTAAGACCAAACCATAAAGCATCACTTTCATGATGAGGTACAAATGAAAACAAATAAACTCACATGCATGTTCATAGATAAAGAATCACACAATGGCAAAAGCCATTACATTAATCAAAGCTAAATGGTTATTACACAACTGTTATTGGAATGTGTTGCTTTAATCATTCCAGAAAATTAAAAAAGGTTTGTTGCTAGATATTAAAACATATACAATACATTTTGACAGGTTTACATATTTTGGGAGGAACTTTACTTTAATTAAATGGACAAAGGTATTGTTTCAGTCTAAAGCTTCACCATTGTTAAGGGGTGTTTGACATTATAGCTAGAAAAGGTAGATACTCTGATTAAACACTACAATTTGCAGCTGTATTGTAAACCTCCTGAACATAGATCACGTAAGGGGGAAGCTATCAATCAAAATTCACCCCACAGAATCACACAGTACTGTTCTTGAGAATTTGTTGACAATATAAGTGATAGTACTCAGGGGGCGCTGGCGATTTAGCAGAGTTTTAAGGGTTAAGCTAAGGGTGTAATTGCACTACTTTGATATGAGCTGTTTTCAACTCAGAAAGAGAACACCGTCTCTACCCTAATTGTTAGATTGACCATCAAGAAAGAACAAACAAACAATTACACATCTGAGACAATATGTTACATTTTACAAAGAGCATCATACTGATCAATAAAAAGCTCTGCTTTTAGCAATAAAGTCTGGCTTCAAGGCTCCCTTTTTAATTTAACAGCAATGACCTGAGGGACACCTCTGTAGATGGAAGAGAGACTGATGTGTTGCTGCTTGTTGAGGTCTATTTCCCCTCTATAGCTGACAAAGGTGTGTGCAGCAGGCTTAAATGCTTTTTTCTATAGAGAATGCAGAAGACACGCTCAAGCTTTTGGCCTTGACTGCAGCTTTAGACTCACACAGCCTTTCAATGACTTCTTTTCTTTGAACATTTTATTCTAAAGCTTTTTAAAAAAAATAAGAATTCAGGAATTTGGCCTCGCTTTTTGCCCTACCTTCAGACAGTCGTTTTTTTTCCATCTCATGTTTTCTCCTTTTCTCTTGCTTTAAACATATTTTTCACAAACACTTATGAGTGCAGCCACATTCATGAAAAGGATGGTGGCAGTAATTCTCTTATTGTTCTTGTTGCTTTTATTGATTCCCCACCCTGTCCCTAACTGTAGCCACATTCTCCAAAACACACAGATTCACACACTCAATCATCCTCTGTCAGCCCTATACATCTTCACACTTTCACCATGGCAACTGGCTGAGCGAGCGAGCGGCCTTGGCTCTTTTCAGATGCTTATAATGATATTGGCCTTGTCACAACTATAAGCGATAGAAAGACATAGGAAGAGGATTGAGCTTGTAAGAACAAAGACAGATACATCATCTGACTGCAGATATGTTTGCCCTCCACAGCTGGGTCAGGAGTTTGTTTGAGAAGTTATGCCTCTGGAATGGTACACACATCTGGAGACACTCATTGTTTCTTGCCTGAATTTGGAGTAAAACAACACTTGTTGTCTCCACAACACTATAATCAGTAGGAATCTGTTCAACAAAGCTTTGATCCTGGACGTTTCCATCTGCGTCTTTGGAATATAGAAACTAGTGTGTGTCAGTGGACAGTTCAGTTTCACTGCTTATATCAACTTCAATCTCAAACTTGTTAGAAGAGCAAACAAAGTGATGTTTGAAAGTCCATGACTCATTTGAAATTGTTAATATTTCTTCAATATGACATAATCATGATCAGAGTTCAATCAAATGCTAAGAGAGATAAATTCATATGGGTTTAACATCCCAGCAATAGCTGCATCTAAATGTTTTAAATAACTGATAACTAATCAATCCTGCACATCAGTTCGGAAGAATTTAAGGCCATTCCTTTGTATATAACAGCTTTAACGCTGAAGTATTCAAGGGTTTTTGGACCCTATGTTGCTCTCGCCGGGACTTCCTTGCCACAACATTTCTAACTTATACTGAGTTCAGGATTATGACCTGGCTACTTCAAAACACAAACTTTATTATTCTTTGACTATTCTATGATAGCACGACTTGAGTGTTGAGAGTCATCTTGTCGCATTGTTGTGTAACGCACTTTTTACAGATGTTTGCTGACAAATTCCTTTCCACTTTGTTAATGTAATTCATAATTAATTGTTCCATTTGCAATAATAAGTCACCCTGACTAAGTTGTAGCCAAACGTGAACGCTTTGATGTAATGGTTCCCATTTAAACCAAAAGTTGTACCTTGATTTTATGATGTAAAATCAAAGTAGAATAAAACAATTCCAACAGGATTTTATCTCCTAAATGAGATCTTCAGTAATTTGCAGATGGGTCACATTCATTCATTTTCAACCAAAGCAGTTCCAGTGCTGGTTCAGGGTTGGCGCAAAACAAAGCCATTTCTGAGTTAGTTCAACCTCAGAATTGGTATTTCACAGTGAAAGAACCACTACAGCCTCATTATCATGTCATTTTAAGCTTCTCTTACAAAAGATGTTTGACCCGTGCAGGAAGACAGCTTATCTTCACAAAGACAACAACAGATAACAGTGTTTGATTTGTTTTCCCAGCAAACACCTGTCTCCTATTTTAAATCAGTCCCAGTCTAGATTTAAAACACTGTTTTAAACAGCTGTTGATGTTTGTGCAATGTTTACTCTGGTTTCCAAAAGCTCCCTGGTGTTAATATATGGTGACACAAGCAGGATTCATACACTTGGTTTCAAATCTATAAAACAAGCTGACTGTTTAAGAATTTATCAAAAATGGTGATTGTAATGGTAGCTCTGACACACTGGGCAGCGTTCAGAGACACAGCTGGTGATAGAAAACATTTAACAGGAAAATAGAGAAACACTAAGCTCATGCTTTTCTACTGCTACTTCAACTTTATCCATGTTGAATCTCAGCTCATTTTTTATTGTTCTCCTTTAAATTCATTTTAGCTGGTCAGTCTCTAAAAGAACATCACAAGACACTCAATATGAATTGGGTTTATTTGGCCATTAAAAGTATTGGTGTTGGAGTATCACCAACAATTTTGGTAAAAAAAAACTATATCTTTCTTTTTGGAGAGCTTTCCTCTTGCATCCCTGCCATGCACAGTGGTGTTCACAGATCTTCTGATGTTAGACTCATGAACAAACTGTTACCACACTGAATGACAGCTGACTCTAATTTCTCCCTCAAATAACTGTTATCCTAAGTTTTGCAAATTTCTGAGGCTTTGTGTTAGAATTTGAGTCTAACACTAGTTATGTTTTGAGTCATAGCAATGTAGTTCATAAGCCTACAAACATTATCTAACACAATGAGTCATAACACATCTCAGACAGACATGAGTTTAATGTTACCACTATATATAGTTTTTAGATGGGTTTTACAAGCTCACAGTAATTGTTGTGCTTAGTTAGAAATTTTATGAATAAACTATTTTTAATTTCATGAAACAACATTTTATATAGCTATGAAATAGGGACTTCCCAGGCCTGTTCATTTCTAATACTGATTTCATAACTGATCAATAAATGACACTTCTCAGTGTGGACTCATCTGTCATGGGGAACGACTTTACCCTGATTCAGCACCTTAAGGATATCTGGCATCTACTGTACGTAACACAAAAGAGCAGCGTGAAACTCATAAATCTCTTTCTTTTTCTCCCACAGGAACTGAGCTGAAAATAGTGCAGCTGCAAAGCACACCCCAAAACAACTGTATTGCACTTGTCTGACAAACTCCATTTACAGAAATATTTATTTGGCTTTTGCTGTTTTCAAAAGACTCCTTTCTGTAGTAAAACTGGTTGTGAACGTTTCTTTAGTCTGAACTGCAAGTCTGTCGGTTTTTAAACAGCACAGGGAATTCAAGTGGACATAAACATGACTGTAATTTTTCATATTAAATTGTTTTTCACTGCAGAGAATTAGCCTGTAGCAACTGGCTGTACCTGTCAAGTATGGTAAACCCAGATCAGCATGAATACCAAACACTTGCAGACACACAGAGCAAGCAAAAAAAAAGTTATCTCGGTGCTTTGTCATCCAGAACTTTGTTTCACTGTAAGTGCGTTGAAGTTATTATGTGTGCATGTGTGCTAGCATGAAGGCGTCAGTTTTCTATGTAGAAGGTTGTAGTGCACAAATCAGATGCACCGTCAATGATATAAGTCCCATTAAGCTATTCTCAGCACCAGGCCAAAACACACAAACACACAAATGAAAGGGAATTATTCAGAGGGCTCCTCTTCATTTTCCCCCTCTCTGCTTTTATTAAAGTTTGATTTGTCTCTAAGCGACATTCATTGTATAACAGTTTTCATTTTTAATGCATTGTGCTGATGAAATGTAATGATAATGAGTGCACCACTCACTCTGTGCATGTTTACAGTAAATAAGCATGAACACATTAAGTTTGCAGATTTGTGTCAGTGTGTGTGTGTGTGTGCATGTGTGATTCAGTTTAGCTGTGAGGACATCTGTGTGTGTGTTTCCATTCTTAGTATGCTCCACGTTAATGAGTCAAGGTGTTAGCATTTGCTAGCGGGCTGGTGCAGGATGCTACAAGGAGAGCAGTGCCTCTCTGTTTCCTCCCCACGCTGTCAGGCCTGAGGCTCTCACTTAAACACCCCATACCCTCCGTGCAACACACCAAGACATTACTCCTTCACTCCAACTTTGCTTTGATCTTACACACTCATTTTCATCAACTTTTCTTTCTTGAAAACATTCTTTTTACTTCCTTCCTTCATCTGAAAGTAGATGCTGTGGTGGCAGCCTTTGCACAGCATGCATTTGTTTTGTTGTTGAGTTTTTTAAAGCAGTACTAGATTTAGCTTTCAAGAAGACATTTACAGCTGAAGTGCACAAAATAATAAGAGTTACTCAAATATCATTACAATAAAAGAAAAGCGTGAAAATCTTCAGCACATATTAAGGCTACTTTGGTTTGCAGGACTGTAGACCTACTGGCTGAATACATTTCACTGTTTTCTGCCCTTGTTCAGGTACAAAGAGTCTTATCTACATTTTACTCACAAGTTTGTGATTTGATCTGGATATAAACTTTTCTAGTATGGTGTAAGATAATATATCAGCAAATAAGGCACAACATAACCAACTGTTATTGGTCCTTGGTCATCTAATACGAGAACAAGTCCTAAAATTCAAAGTGCCATCATTTTAAACACCGTTTTAAGAATATTCTCTTGCTCTCAGCATCTGGTGTTGGTGTATCGTGTGTGTCACAGCACTGCCACCAGCTTTGGTAAAATGGAAATAAATGATGAAATGGGATGAGGTTCACACCATGACAGGCAGCCTGATTGTTTCAAGATTGCAGTTAAATAATCTATCTACTCAAAAGCATGATCCAGAACAATCATTGCCCTACCCTGGCAGTTATGAGCAGGTTTGAGGTGTGAGAACAATCAACAATGGTGCCTCCTCAAGAAGTTGATGATGATAGCATCAGTTACAGGTAATTCAGCTTCTGTATAAAAAAACTCTGTGGAATAGATTAATTTCTCCTGACTGGCTCGACACTGGCTGTTGACCTTAAATGATTGACAGTAACAGACAGCAGCTTAATTTCCTCTTTCATTTAGGAGTCCCTGTCTTTAAGCTTGAGCTTTCTACATTTGCTCAAGAGTTAAGTTGAAGTTACATTACAATGTTTATATTTGCAGTTTTTGTGGAAAGTTTTTACTCATGAGTTGAAGAATTATTTCATAATGACCTATGTTCACTTGATAAGAGAGACAGTAAAGATGTGTTTGCTAAATGACAGCTTCAGATGCAGATGAAGGATGTAAAAAATGCTGAAAAATTACAATCAGCTATCACATTAACTTCCTGTTTCTGTGGTGTTTTTCCTCTTTCATTTGATTCTTTTTCCTCCTATAATTTACCTCCAGATTTCTCGTTTCCTTGCCCCATTAATCATAAATATGAATCATCTCCTGTAATTGTCTCTGCTTAGTTGGTCTTGCATGTTTAATCAATACCTGCAGAACTAAACTGCAGCTGTTGTGTGAGTAGCTGCTAATAAAGCTCCATATTATTATCAAATACCACCATTCATCCTCCCTCTTGCTTTCACACTACTTTCTCTGTTGTGCGTGTAACTGTCATGTTAATTTTCTCAAACTTTGTGCGTTGCTGTGTACATATATTCCCAAGCGTGTCACCAGTGTTTTCAGGCTGTTTGAATTGAATTTCTCACGCCCTCCTTTTTTCCCTCTTCTCTCCTCTTGATTCAAAACTTTGTTTATTTTTACACTATTTCTGCCACCCGCCTTTTCCAGCTCATTAATCATTAACATTTTCAGCTCCTTTGTTCCTCCTCTGCCTTTTTCAGTATTGTTGTTGTTTTTTTCTCTCTCTCCATCTCTCTACAAATGCTACATGTTTTCTCTTCTCTCTCATCTCTTTCTGCACCCTCCTTTATTTTTCTTTTAATCATAGTTTTTTCTTCCATTTTAATTCTGCCTCATTATATTCACCTTGGGAGACTTGGAAGTTGGCCTGCAGTCTGTCTTTCTTTCTTGGTCTCAGGTGGATGTGGACTCATTATGCAAACCCAAATATCAGTTTAACCTAGTTAGAGAGTTGGCGGACACCTACACGTAGACAGATATGGACACATAATTACTCCCTTTTTTTCTCGATAAATCAGCTGTCTTCCTTCACCTTCCCCTCTGAAACATCTTTTCCTTTATATCCATTGTCAAGTGTTCACAGTTTCAATGTGTTCAAATTATTAGAACAATTTCCACAGCTCAGAGGTTAGCAGATCGTATGTGCCTTAAATGGAAATTTACTCATGGCTGTGTAAAAGGCCAATTTGTGTCCTGGCAGAGACCACAGCAGACTTAAAAGTTGTTCAAAGCCTTGAATTTTCTCATTAAATGATAAATCTTAAAGGAGTGCGACAATTATAAATCCAATACCTTAACAGTGACGCTACGATCCACAATTTTGAGTCAAGATCCCTTCTCCCTGCTCTGCAGTCCAACCAACACATCATAAAAGTCAAGTAAAGTGCAGCAACTCAATGCAACTTAAATATGAAAAAACTATTTACAGGAAAAAAGCTGAAACTAAGTCAGTCAGCCTGGTGTAGCCCCGGCTCAATTCTGAATTTCCACATGGACTTAAAGCGGATGCTGCTTTTTGAATAATCAAACACATTAAAGGAAACTGCTGCAAAAAACTGTTGCTGTATTTGATACAGTTGACCACCATATATTACTCAGATGAGAGACCTGGGTGGGTTTCTCTGGTAATGTATTAAACTAGTTCCAAACATTACCTCGATAACAGAAAATTCTTTGTGTCAGTAGGTAACTTTACATCTGAGCAGACAAGAATTACATGTGGAGTTCCCCAAGGTTCCATCCTGGGGCCTCTTCTGTT
>JAOXYM010000014.1:19565948-19582219 GCA_028567055.1 Leptatherina wallacei
CAGGGAGCCACGAGCAAACCAGCCTCCTAATACGTTCAGGTTATATGGAGAGAGGGGTGTCTCAATTCATAGGGCTGAAAACATTGTCCTTTACCTCCACACTTTGTTTAAAGGTGAAGGGGTAGGGCTAAGGGCTGAGGGGAAGGGCTAAGGGAGAGAATTGAGATTGGGCCGAAGTGTCCTTGGGCAAGACACTGAACTCCATGTTGCCTCCCAATGTGTCTATCAGGGGTATGAATGTATAAGCACTCAGTATGTATAAATATAAGTGTTGTATGAATGTGTGTGTGAATGGGTGAATATGACCCATGTAAGTAAATAAAAACTGGTGTTGTTACATTAATATCTGAAAAATGTATCACATCGAATTGTATTTAATCAAATCAAATCGATTTAGGAAATTGGTAGTGGTGAAGCTCAGCCCTAATGATAAGTTAGAAATTGCACGTATTTTGCAGAGGTCATTTTGACTCCCTCAAGTACCATAAAGTGGCCTACTGTCTCACTACCCATTATTCCAGTCCAACATATCACTCCACCACCACATTGCTGACATTGCAACCTTGTTTGGACATGGCAACTGTCTAGTCATCCAGAACTCCATCCATCTGGATAGCATAGCATTCATCAGTGAATAAAACTGTTTGAAAATTAGTCCAGTGTTTCGCCTACCATTACATTTGCAGGCCCTGCCCTCCCAAGAAGTTCCAGTTGAGCTTCTTGCCGTCAACAATTGGCCACCGTTAGTAGCGATCGGCCACGGTAGTTAACACTCAGCCGCTTATGCCACCGTTACTAATCATTATCCACCATCGCACCATCCGCGACCCCAAAGCCAAAAGCCAAGGGGAAACACTGTAGTCTTTGTGTATTTCTGAGCCCACTGCAAGCAATTCTCTTTGTCAGCATTAGTTAAGGTTGGCCGAAATAGAGCTCAATGCACAACTATCCTGCATCAAGAGGTTCTTGGAATTCCACCAGCAGGTTTGTAACAGCTGCTTTCTTAATATGATGCATTTGCCTGATTTTCCCTTGATATTTCTTTATCTGCATGGTAACTGTGGCTTGCTTAATAATGCGGAGCAACCTCTATAATCTCTATATTCCTTTTAATTAAGCTTCCCATGGGAAAGTAATTCCCAAACCTGTCTGAGATTGCCATCAGGTGATCTAAACAGACAGAAGAAACAACACAAGTAAAATCTTATAAACCCAAATCTTTAATTAAATGAAATCCTACATGTAGAATAATTTTGAACACAGTGTATGTTTAAGCAGCTCAATTCTTTTTGGTTTGGTGAGATGTGGTTAATTATAAAAAAAAGAAAGAAAGAAAGAAACTGTTTTTTCTCCACTATCTATGGATTTGAAAGGCAACAAGTTTTAACTGTAGTATTGTTTTATCATTATGGGACATAATAATAAAATATATCTCATGTTTCATTGAAATGTTTGTCTGCATGCTTGTGTTTGTGTGTGTGCCTACCTGGAACAACAGACTGGTGTACTGGCCAGCCTGAGCCTGCAGCAATGTCCCATCTCGGGCTCTTGTTTTGAATACCAGGCCGAGATACCAGGGCGTGGAGATGGTCACGTCATTTTTCAGGTCCCACCATAGGGCACTGTTACCGAGGAAGCGGTGTGGATGTGGCATCACTAAATTAAAGATGAGAAGAAAATTCCATAATATATACTATATTTTAGGAACATCAGTTGAAAACTCATTTTGGAAATGGACGGTGCTCTGGGTATTCCCCCATGTACATGTTCACCTTCACCCAGGAATGAAAACTTCTGATTCTTGACACTCGACCAAGAGCAATATCCTATTGTGATAAGAAAGAGTCTCCACTTTTCAGATCAGATCATCGTCACGATAATCAAAAGTTTTTATTTGCGGATCCTGCTGATGATGTATCTGCTTTCATCTGGAGCACAGTTTGTTTCCAACGGTGAAAAGGAATTTTGCACACGTCGAAACTAACCATTTCATCATGTGCAAGTTGTCCACGTTAACCAAGCTTCAATGTGAGTTTGTGAACTGTTCATTTTAAAACAACTGATTGAAAAAGACTAATTTTGGGTGAGGTTTCAGTACAAACAATGCATTGTGTCACCCAAAGTTGGATATGAACCAGCTAATTGTCAGTAGCTGATTTCCATTCGTTTCTTTCTTTGGTCAGTTGCCATGTAAATGAAACCTAACATGACTAAACAAATACCCAAATGTTTTCAATGAACAGAATGAAATGTCTCTGGATGTAATTGGACAGACCTGTAACCAATCAGACCAAGAAAACATGTGACCTAGTCCTGACTGATGTGACTCAACAGTACTCTGCGTAGTAATTTCCATATCAAAGCACTCCTTGTATTGAATTTAAAGCTGTGACTGGTGATAAAGCCAAATTCTGCCAAAATACATTAAACTTAATAATTGAGTATCATCTGGATTCTTAGATAAAATAAACGTAAAAATGACATTAAGTGTTGTTAAAATATCCCTTCAGAATGATTCATTATGATAACGTGGATATTGTTGCTTTATACTGTCAGACACAGGAACAAAGTAAGTCTCAGATTATTTATCATTGAGTTAAAATAAGAAAAATCCAAAACAAAAACAAATTTAGACAAGCATGTTTTGGCACAAGACCTCCCTTCAGAGTTGGATATCTGAGCTTGCAATAAAGAAGTGTCAGTAAATAAAAATGGGTAAAAGTCCGTTTGAATCCACCTGGGTAACAGAACATCCATTCGTGTGGAGACTCAATAAACGTTTATCTGTGTCCAATTATATAAAGGTAATGAAGCCAAGCATCAAGTGTGTCTCTCTTATGTGTCAAGTTTAATGAGCCTTAATGAGACTCTAGATGCGCTGTCATCTTCCATGATTCATTTGGTTTTGCTCTGAAATGACATCCACATGGGAAAAATTCTTCCTAGCCTTATATGCATCAATATGGGTTCCACTTGTAAAAATCGCTTAAGTCACAAAGTTGAAAAGCTTTCAGTTGTAAAGGTTAAGCATTCATTTAGAAAGAAATAGTGGAGCATTTGGAAAACTCTTTAAGAGCAGAGGAAGCCACAAATGAATGAATGACAAAGCATTTCTGAATCCGAACTGCTGAGGAAGTAAAACAGCAGTCTCTGCTGTATTGCAGCCTAAGCATAAATAAGAAAGTACCTCGGTAAGGAGTTACCTGAATTGTATTAAATAATCAAGACCATAAAGTCTTGATTAGTAAAATATCTAACAGTAAATAAAGGCCTGTGAAGATAAAAAAAAAAGTGCACACATTTAAAAAAGATAACATAATCATTAATTTACCACTATTTATCATGGTAATACCAAAGTGGCATAATGCAACATGTACACAGGTCAAAAATAAGCATTGCCTCTCACCATGGCTGCAGTCCTTCCCTCCATATCCTACAGGACAGTCACAAGAGAAAGTCTCCCAGCTCACCCTGCAGGTGCC
Source organism: Leptatherina wallacei (assembly GCA_028567055.1). Classification (NCBI taxonomy): domain Eukaryota; kingdom Metazoa; phylum Chordata; class Actinopteri; order Atheriniformes; family Atherinidae; genus Leptatherina; species Leptatherina wallacei. The sequence goes on from JAOXYM010000014.1 coordinate 19,569,431, forward strand.
TCCATTCTGACACGGGTTGGACTTACAGAAGGGGAGTTTGGCACTGCAGCCTATAAACAGCAACAGAGGTCATTGAAGTTTTAGCAAGTATATCAGCTCAATTCAAATTTTACATAAACGCATGCAATTAGTCTCAATATATTTGATCAATTTTGGTTGTGCTACTTTCAGTTGTGGGGATTGATTTTCAATAACCAATGAGCATATTCAAAAGTAAGTCATCTTTAAAGGCAAACCATCTTCATTATGCATTGTTATGATCCATCTTTTGATTTAGTTTCTTTAAAATCATGATCCAGCTTGAAATATTATGTGTGTGTATTGCATGTATATGCATATGTAACGATATATCAAAGGCCAGTGGAGGTTTAAAAAAACGACTGAACCATTCAGTGGGTGAGGACACTCGTTGCAAAGAAAAACAAAATCAACAAAACTAGAAAAAGTATTTCCTATTACATCAAAAGTACTATGTAACTGTGATAAACAAATAATTTGGTGATGCACTTCATTTTATACCACTTCGTACCACTAGATTCCAGTCTCATCAGGCACCAACTAAAAAACAAGAGGAAGTAGCGGACACTGGAAAGAGCAAACAAACAAACCTACAAACAGAATATTGGATATTGGAATGAATTTCCCAATCCACCTCACCAGTCCAAAGAGGAACCTTTTATGGTCCTGTGTTTACAAATTCTAAGTATTATGCAGGTTTAGGCATGACAAAATATGTTGATGTAGAATCATTTCATTTATTTTTACCATTAGAACTCACATACATAAATAATGATATAATTATATATGTTTTTTTTTAACCAATATTAAACCAATCTCCTTTCTGTACATTTTTCTTTTAGTCCCTTTGCTAAATATGGCCCTTCTTAGAGCTAATTGTCTTCATTATTTGTGAAAAATCACATGATGAAATATTTCTATGATTTTTAAAGATCACCTTCCAAACAATCGGAACATGAAACTCAATTTAATAACTGTTTCATAAAGCATTTGTAAAAGGTTTTTCATAACATACAGAACCTTGAGAGATGCTATAATCCGTTACACTGATTTTACTGTTTATGAAAAAAAAGGGGGATGCTAAATGAGGTAAATGTATAATCATTTTTGTTTCAAAGAGGTTTAGCAGTGCTGACCAGGGAGCGTTCCATTGTTAGCAATAAATCCAGCGAGATCCAGGGCCTTGTTGTCAATGTGCAGCTCCTTCATGCAGCCGATAAATTCCCTGGTGCCAAAGGGGAAGTTGTCGGGCACATTGGGAACTCCACCCAGAAATAATGGACCAGTCAGATCCAGAGATCTAAGAAACAAGATGTTAAAGAGAAAGTACAGTCAAGAAAATGGAGAGGAAAGGAGGTTAAGAAGGAAATACAGGATTATCCCTCAACGATGGAGGAGAGGGATGAAAGAAGGGAGCATAGAAAATGAAGAACATGAAAAAAAGGTACATGTATGAGTGTGGCAAAGGGATTTAACAGACCCAGAGATTAAATGTGTCATCAATGGTAGGCACCATCACGAACAACCAAAGAATGGCAGTGGAAGTTTGGGAGAAATTAGACAATGATGATGTTTTTTCAAGTGAAAGTGGAATTAGTAGAAGAAGACAGATTGAAAAGGAAAAGCTGGCAGATGGAAACAAACAGGAGATTAAATATGAGTTAGAGAACATATCTGGAGAGATGCAGTAAAGGTGTAAGGCAGAGGGAGAAAACAGACATGAAGTGTTGCGGATGATGTTTAGGGACGTAGAGGAACATGAAACATGAGAAAGAGGAACAGACAAGAGATTAAGTAAGAAATATGGTAGATCACGAAAGAGGGAGCATAAAGGTAGATGACAAGGCAGACGGAAGATGGGTGTAGGAAAAGAAGGGTAATGGGAGGAAAATTACTTGGAGGACAGGAAATGACAGTTACAGCACATGAGCAGAAAAAAAAAGAAGACAGAACAGTTTTGTTTCCTGTCTAGCAACATCATCTTGTTTTGGTTCATTTCTTTATAAATCTTTTTTAATGCACATGCCAACAGATAATAGTGGAGCAGGCTTTTGAAGAATACCAGAGACAATAGGTACCAAAGGAGTCAAACAAACAGGAGCTTAAGTAACAGTTAAATCAACAGGGAGTGATTAGAAGGGAATGTCAGGAGCTAGTAGGAGGAGGGTGAGCTATCAATGGAGAAATGGAAAAGCAGCAGAGAAAAACAGCGCTGAAGTGTTCGTCTTTGGCCTTCCTCTTTGATCTGTCTTCTCTTCCCTCTGCTTCACTTGGAGCTGACAGGACACAGCCAGCATGATCACAGCTTACAGACATCCACACTATCACAGGCTGCTTTTAGAGTGAATATGTGTGTACACTGAGTGTGTGTGTGTTAAGCACTTGTTAGTGCATCAGTAGACCTTTGCTCAGTAGACACACTCTGAATTTATAAACCAGAAGAATGAACGACGCAAATTTTGACGAGGCCAAACCGAGCGAACACAGTTGTGCAGTTAAAAGCGACAATGTGAACGTGACATTTGTGTCCAAGAGAATATGTGAGAAACATACAGAAAGGAATGAAAATAAATTAGTTTCATCACCCAAGAGCACCAGAGTTATACACACAGTCATCGAGGAGCATAGAGACGTCAAAGAGCTGTGCCTCATTAAAACCTCATGTCTCCGCAGATTTCCTTTAAAGTTACCTCAACACTCATGTCGCCCTGAAAATCACCTCCAACTGATTTCAAAAGTTTTAGCAGGACTTTTACAGATCATACCACTGAAATCTCTATTAAATTATGTGTACCGCTATGTTTTCATTTCCAGGTCTGGAAGACTTAAACAGGCAATTATTTGACCGTGCAACCGCAATGATGCGTTCTGCACAAATCATCCTGAGGATGAGGGATGGAAAACAATTTGAAATGATGAAGAGATATCAAAGACTTACTGGAAAACAAGTCCTCCAGAATTTAGAAATTTAAAATCATTATAGTTGTGGTGGAAATGAAAAAACAAGCAGAAACAATAACTTTAGTGTTTTTCTATAAAATGCAAATTCAAAAAATGTGTGACCAATCCCTCTGCATGATTTACCTATAATCTAGCAACCTATATACTACCTGCTGCCAGCTGGCTGTGCACACTGATCAGCCTTATTGGTTTTCTACTTAGTGAAAATTGCCTTTGAATATCTGTTAAGCCTCCGATCAGCCACAGATTATATTTAATGAAAGTTATCTTTGCAGAGAAGCTGGAACATCCTGTGCTAACACCACCCACAGCTCAGTGTCAATGACTGTTCAGAGCATTATGACAGTGAATGTATTTTCTCCATATAGCGCAGAGTAATGCAGTGGTTTGCACTGACACTTCAAATAGATAAGCTTCTGGTTTCAAATTGGCTAGGGCCTTGCAGTGTGGAGTCTGCATGTTGTCCCTGAGACTTTCTGTGTTTAATTAATGATTCTACAAGTGTGGAGCATGTACGGATGTCTGTTTATTTGGCAAACTGTTGGCTGGGGCAAGTCATTTCACCTGAAACTGTGGTATAATTTGTTAACACATATATGTTTTTCTATGATCTTTATCTTAAAGCCCTTAAAACCAAAACCTGTCCTTGATTATAAGTTTAAACTTAAAAAGTCTGAACTGATTTAGACAGCAAGAACTACTTTTGCTGTAACCAAATAGATAAAAGTGATGATTTGGGGAAGATGTTAATATATCTTGAGCATCCTTATCAGTCATATAAAATACAAATATAACAAACACATGTAGGATAACAATATCAAATCTTTAAATATTTTCCTCATTAAATTTTAATTCCTGGTTTTTAAGTCCATGCTGGAGATTATAATTCACATTTAACATTTTCAGATTTTCTGTGTTCTGATTACCACTTTGAATTAATTGTCTTCCAATGGTGCTAGACATAATTTCAGACTATCATTCTATCAGATATGTTGAGGCAATTCTCCAGATGTATGTTACTTTCATTTCACCGCAACATGTACTAAATGAATAACAAAAAATATCCATACAAAAAGAAATGACTGAAAAGTAAAAGAAAGAAAAACTCACTTCTTGCTGCTGGTCTGTTTGCCCTGTGCAGCACAGCTATAATTTCCAAGCTGCGTACCGAAGCGAAGCGACAAGGCCGTGTCACAGTCGTCAATGCTCACAACAGCTATCTTCTCATCTGACGGACCCTGAGCTTCTCCAATCATACTGCGCTTGGGCTGAACACACACATAGACAAGGATGAATATATTCTCCTGAGTACCAGAAAACAAGAAACATGAAACAAGTCGACATGCAAGAAATACAACAGCTTTTACAACAACAACAGAAAGAGTTTACATAAGAGATAAAAAAATCTTTCAACACATCAGATCAGTGTCTAATTTGCTACTTATGTTAGGAAGAAAAGGGGGGAAATTTGTGTTAGTCTGACAAGAAATAACATACGCTACAAAAGGGTACGAATTTTGGGGAAAAAAGCAGAGACGACACACTCATTCTTCTCACACTGTTTTCTGATATAAGAAAGAGAGGAGCACAAAGAGCGGGAAGAGGGACCTAAACAAGAAGGAAGCGTATGTGCTCCCTGACACACTCATACTCACATAGCGTGTAGCTGGCTGAGGAAAATGAAAGAACATGAAGAAAATTAAAGGAGATGTGCAGCGAATATGCATGAATAAGATGGAGACAAGCAAACAACCACATGCAAACACATCATTTCGATTCAAAGTGCTTTGTCTGCATGAAAAACCTTTCTGCATCACAGACACAAATAATAAGAAGTATTACCAGATAATCACTTTAAATAGAAAAGATATATCATCACAGATACTAGAGATCAAACATAAGTTTAAAAAAAATGGTGTAAGGCGCCTGAAGGTGCTGTGATGATGTTGACCCACCTTGTTGTAGTAATGGATGTGAACTGTGTGCCAGTTTCCATCACTCACACCACCAGGAAGGAAGGGAGTCACTTGAGTGGACGATTCACCTACAGGTAGAAGGATGAAGCTTATGTCAAACCACGAGAAGGTGCATATATATATATATAAAAAAACGAATGTAGACATCAAGTCGCGCAATGATCTCCAGATTAATATGAACAAATACCCATAAATCCGTTGAACATCATTATTTTATTTGCAATGACTGAAAGCATTTATCATTCAAGGAGTGAAGTCTGATTTTACAATCTTTAAATGTTCACAGTGCACAAGTAAGACAGAAACCTATATAGAACAAATACAGTGGACATATGGTCTCCACTTCTGTTCCTACAAGCTTTCCTTGAGGGGATATAATTAGAAAACAAGCATACTATGCAGTCACACACAAAAACACGAACACATACAGAAACAATACCTGTGGAATATTTGAACACCACTTGTCCCTCTTGGATCTCCAAGGCGATAAAATCATGTTTCTCATTGAAGCGTCCATTATAGAAGAGAAGACCGCTGCTCTCAAGGGTGGCAAAGCTAAAGAAGTAGGTTTCACACAAAGTCATTTTTATAAATCAAACATCCAAATAACTCTATTGTCATTCAGAGGAAGTTTTGGTTTAGTTAATGCAGCATTTGACATTGATAAACCAAGCAATGAAAATCCAATTTCACACAACAAAACAAAAGATGGCTCCCACATAATGGCAGAACCAACTGTATTTGGTTTTGTACCACACTTAATAGACCTGTTACTGCCTCAACTGCTCAGAATTATCCAACATTTTATTGTTCCTATCACATCATAAATATTTTCTAAACAAAACATACAGAAAAATCTAAACATAAAAAAAACAACAAAAACAAACAAGAAAAAGAAGTCTGATTTTTTATAAAAATGAAAAGCAAACTATTTTGTCTTATCTTCAAAATTGCCTAAGATTATATATTTGCCCTCAAATTAGTAATTCACTTGACCCATGACACTTCTCGGGTAATGTGGATTTTTCTTCCAGGTTTTTTGATTAAGTAGATGCAGCTTAACCCTCCAGAGAGTCCAAAATAAATCTATAAGAGTACATATGTTAGAGGTCAGATTCAGCAAGGAGCCCTGAAGCTATGAAATAATTAATGTCTGCTGAATTAAACTGCTTTAAGTCTTTACAGACAAATATTCTGACTGACTCCTTCTGTACTTTGTTAAAAATGTAAATACAGACTTCCAAATTCATAACACTGCAAAATTATGTTCTGTGGACTGAAGAATGTCATAGATAGCTGAGTCAAGAATTGGTAATGGACAACTTCATTTTAGGATTGTGCTATTTTCTAATGTCCAGGGTTGTTAACCAGGAGACGAGTCTTCTCTGCACCATAGCATCCTATTGTGTAGTATGCCTTTAGAATTTCTACAGGCCGCAAGATACAGCTGAAAAATGTCACACCTTAGCTTTGTTAGTGGAAATCATGACATGAGTCAGCAAACTGGAGATGCTGTGGCTGAGTACATAAGGCGAAAGCAAAGAAGCATGCTTTATCCATATGTTCATTTCTGTTAGTGTTATTACTGTTTGTGAAATTTGTTAGTTAAAGGCCAAGAACTGCATCAGAAAACTAATATGAGATGACTTGTTCCCATAAGCAATAAAACTATATAAAGGAATATCATGCGCTCACTATAGTTCTTATTAATAAACTCCTTCAGCTCAGCAGCCAGCTAAGATTTCAAGCACAGCAGAACAAATCAAAGATGCAAGTGCACACAATCTTCCCCCAGCTGGCTTGCAAATACAATTACACCATGAACCAAATATACTTTGTTTTCATATTCCAACACAGCAGAGCAATATTTGCTGTGTTTCGACACGCAAAATTATACATAAAATCAACTCTTGAAGTCAGATTAGGGGTCAACATGAGCAAGAAACATTTTCTGTGGGGGCGGCGAGGCTCAAACAACATGCTAAATAAAACACGGAAGTCTTGACTATCTAAGAAGACATGACAGTCTGTTTTCAGACATGACTGAGATTATTACTGTTAGATAACATGAACTTAATCTAACTTGGAAAGGGTTTAAACGTGAATATTTTTGTCCTGAATTTTGCCATTTAGTGCCATACGATAAGGCCATAAGGATGAAGCTCTCAGATATGAATGTGAGGCAGAAACACAAAATATCTGTTTAATAATATTTCTGCTTTTCTCAAGGATACTGTGATTGCAATAGTTATCATGTTATGAGAACCAACATTTGCCAATATAATCCTGCCAGGAAAGAAATGTTATTTCAAATCTAGTAAAATCTCATTAAAAGGGCTTCCCTTCCAGGAGGAGACCTTCACCCTTTCCACTTCTTTCATTCACTAACCATTACTGCATAAATGGTGGCCACAAATCAATAGAACAAATCAGATCTAGAGCTGTAAGGCAGCAACAATGCTGCTTTGACAGGAACACCATAACCATAATGTCTCACAGGAACCACTCATACTGGCCACATCCACCTAGCAACAGCCCCACGGGCAACATCACCTTAGCAACTATCATTCAATGACATCACCCATAGCAACCATCCCATAAACTTGCCTGACCACACTTAGGGACCACTTGAGATCCCCTTTAAACAACCATGTGCTACATTAAGAGTCAAAGGAGAAACAGAGAAACAACGATGGGGGGGATGAGATAAAGGACTAAAAGTAAGAGGGCAATCAGTGACCACTGGCATTAAGTTAACACTACTGTGATTCCTGGTGTATTTCACATGAAACAAGTATAGAAACTGTGGCTAAGTAATAAACAAAGCAAGGTTAAGAACTGATGTGGCTCAGTACTCTTCTGTTCAGAGAATTTCAATCCAAAACATGATAATAATACTGTATTTAATAAAGTAAAATAATGTTAAGTTTAGAGGCCTTAAGTTTGAGAGCAAATCTTGTGTAAACGCCACAAGCACACAAACCTCTTCTTCAACTATCTTCTCATAAATTAAGTTTGGCATTTGAACATAATGTAACAACCTAAAAAGGCTTTGCAAAGGTTGACAACTTGGCTTTTGCCTTTCTTGTAAATAGGTGTTCTGACCCCTCTACACAAATATCATGAGGTCACCCTACTTCGGAGCCTTTGCTGAAACATGTGAGACTGGAAAGGGAATCAGATGTAAGATAAGAACATAAGTGGAAGGATAGAAGGCCAAGGAGATGTTACTGAATCCAGTAAATTGATGGATAAAAGAGGAGTGTGAGGAGAAAACCGCACTCCTCATAGCAGATAGCTGGCGGCAGCATAGGGAGAGAGCATGAGTAATAGGATCGATCTCAGACGGAGATTAAATAAATAGATTAAAGCAAATAGAAGAGAGACTGCAAAATAACTGAGAATCAAAGAGGAGTGATTATGGATCACTGTCATAGTGATGCTGGATGATGAAAGCTGAAAGCTGAAAGAAAGAGCAGGGAAAGATGGCAGAATATAATATAGATGGGCACTTTCATCATCAGCTATAAACATTTGGAGAAAAAATGTGACCCAAAATGAAAAGAAGATGCTTAATCTACTTACGTCAATGAGATGGAGAGGTGAAATCTCTGTCTGAGGCCCCGGAACATGACAAAGGACTTGGGTTGGAAGGACCGGGCAGTGACAGTGCAGTATGGATGCTCATAACCTCCTGCAGGACACTCACATCGGAAACCCCCACCGGAAAGCTCCCGGCATGTTCCTCCATTACGACACACACCTGGCATACACTTGCCCTGCCGTCGGTCAAACTCACATCTGTCACCTGAAACAAAGAAAAAGAAAAAATCTATAATCATGCCATTACAGGAGAATAACAGATGGATTTAAACACCAAACAAATACCAATGTCTCCATCAACCTTTAGTGAATATGAGCTTTAAAAAAGGGAGCTTTTACCATCAGTATATGGACAGGTTTACTGTAAGCTTGTTTTCAAATTGATTTTAGGTAATTACTATTCATAAGTCCTGACCTCGCTGCACTTAGTCCGTTAAATAGATGCTGTGCAGCAAAGCATTTTACCTCCTGTGGTTTACAACCTAGATTAAACATTTTCTTGATTTTATAACAATGATTAGGAAATAATGATGACAAATCTTAATTAAATAATGTGTTAAATATGTTTCAGTGTGTAAATACGTTGTCCCTACTTTATCTGTGCTAAATAAATCTTTTTTTTCCCCTCATGTCAAATTCAAAACCTCAATTTAGTTTTCATACTGTTGAATGTACATAGTTTGACTTCATTAACCTGCAACAATCCCTCTTGGCGTGTGTGAAAAGCACAAAAACTCAACCCAAATCTATACAATACAGCGTACTTGTCCATAAAGAGTTTTTATATTTGCTAACACATACGACCCTCAAACCTTTAGATGCTTAATCAGCCAGGATCAAATCCTCTTATTAGATATGAATCCTTTGAAATCCTCAACTGAAACTCATTAAGAGTATCAGTTGAAAGTGACTTGTTGATGGGGAGAAGTGGAGCTTTCACCAAGTGATCTAAATTCCAGCTTTAAAAAAAGAAACATTTAATTGAAAAAGAAAGAAAAGTAGCAGTGCTCAAGTCTGTCTTGCATTTTTTTCTGTCGGTCTGCGTTGCTGTAATGCATGCACTTCATGACAGGCAGCAGTAATCATACCGGTTTTACTGGCTGTTAAATTTTACGTTAAATATGAAAGTTAAAATCCCAGTTCAGACCCAAATAGAGTGAGAATGTGGTGTAACCATCAAAACTTTGTAAAAATGAATAAAAGTTGCTGGAAGGGGTGAAAATCTCTAGAAAACAGCCAATTAACTAGCCTGATATCATTTTTCATTGGACATATTTAATGTTAGATAAAAACTAAATTACATCATTTTTTCAAAGTGCAGCTGTCACATGATGAAGTGTGGTTTCTCAGCCACGGGACGCTGCAGGACAATGATGGCCCCAGGAATGTACAAAATGAATGTCAGAGTGTAATCACAACCAGAAGCACAGAAGTTTCAAATCAGAAACTTATGTAGTGTTGCTTTTAAGTTTAGGTTTTAAACCATTCAGACCAAAGGCTTCATTTAAAAAGTGTCCTCTAAAACATAAGGGTTAAACTGTCCACTAAAACTTTTCATTTCTCATCAACTAAAAAACTAGAAACAGTAAATACAACCTATTTGAGGGTGTGAATCTTGAGCATTTATTGCAATTCACTGACTTTGTTCTCAGGTTTATTGATACATTTTTTAATCAAATAGTAAGTGTGTTTGGAAAATGTTGATGTGATGTGTGCATCACTGCAGGCTTGAAATTTCAAATGACATGTTGCTCCAGATTATAACGCGTTAAAGTTTTAAATAGCAAAGAAGCTGACCTTTTTCTGTACTTGTGAAAATATGTGAGTTATACGTTCAGAAATGCAATCAGCTATTCACAGTCACTCGTTCTCTGAGAACTACTTGAGAAAGTTCTGCTGGCTTTGAGGTGGGCTGCTTAACACGAGGGTCTTGAAAGTGCCCCAATCTAGTGCTGTGGTTCTTTGTCCATGTCAAAGGTATGACAGCATGGACGACCGTAGAATTGGGTAAGGATGGTAAGGACATGTCCCTACCAATATCCAGCAAGTCCTGAGTTGTCCCTATTATTTTCCATTACACAAACAGCTGAGAGATCCATCCTCTCTATCAGCAACATCGCTGCTATACATCCAGCCTTTTAACTCTTTTCAACTGATATAATTAGTTCTATCTTGTTTCTCGCTAACGTGATGGGCTGCCCCCGCTGTCACTCACTCTATTGAAAGTGTGCTTCTGGCTAGCGCTAGCTAGTACCAGAGAGTGGCGCTAATGGTGGTTGTGGGATCTGTCCGAACCTCAGGGCCAAAGGAAAGAAAGGTGGATATCAGGAGTTATTCTAGAGTGAGTCACGGTAAACGTTTAAGGCACAAAGAAATTCTTTTCCAACTGCTATTTAGTCATTAATGGTGATAATAATAGTCATTAAGTTAGAAAAAATAAATCTGTTTCCTTAGTATGCATCAGATGTCCGAGCCACTCAATTACTTGATGCAGCAACTTAACGTGTATTTTAAGTGCCACAAAACACTTCTCTTGCTGGGGACTCTGTGGACCACTTTTATATCCATGCCACTGACAAAATCAAACATGCGCCCTTGAATGGCAGGTTTTGTTTCTTCCCAGGTGGACTACATTCTCTGTATGCTTAAAATGTAAATTAGCCCTTGATTAGATGGTGGAAGCAGCGTGGTGCTGGGTCCTGAAAAGCATTATTTAAAGTAATTGTTGAGGACAACTAACGTGTATAAGTCCTAACTTAATGAAGACTATGAATATTGGCAAAATTACGGTTGCAACTTTTCACTCGACAGCCAAAAAATATTGATTGTATTGGAGCAGGAAGTGCATCTATGTAGATATGAAAGAGAATAAAAGTACTTTTTTGTTGGCTTGGATTCTGTTGCTTCCAAATTGGGTGGAAAGATGAAATCAACATGAACAAAACAAATCTGCAGACGAGAATAAACACAGATTTTGTTGTCAGTCTGGAGCATCTCGAGAGGACGAACCACCCACGCAAACACACACCTACACACAACTACATAAAAAGGTGTGTGCATTCACTTTCTCTTTTCACCTTTCCTTGAGCATATTTGGACACACACATTGTCTGACATTTAGCAGCTGCACACAAAGAACACCCACACCCAGTGCCCTCATGTGACCAGAGCAGACGGGGTTTGAAAGTAGCCTTAAGACAGATGGCTCCTTAAGGACCCACTTTAGAAACCTGCTGACGGCCTCAAAGACACACACACACACACACACACACACACACACACACACACACACACACACACACACACACACACATAGACACAGGCGCACAAAGTAAGATGCCAAACTAAAAACCAAAAATGCAAACACATCAATAATGAATGCAATGCAGATCATCTTTTTATTTGAAAGAAAGCCATAAAGGCACATCGAGTTGCGCATTTTTCTCTTTTTTTTTCCTCACATACAGACAAACACGCACATACACAAACCCGGATCATTGCTTCTGCCCTGAAGGCTGTCGGGTTTGATCGTGTAACTGTCTCTACTGGCACTTTGTTTGCTGTGCTTTTAGGTGCCAGAGAACCCACTGGCAGTTTTTACATCTTAAAAACAACACACACACCCAACCACACAGTGCATCACCGCTGTAGGTCAATAAAAGTTTTCACCTTTCCTCATGATCATTGGGATACAAATTTCATCTGACATACACAAGACATGGACACACACTGTTAAAACACACCGAGGCAGACACTCCAGGGTGAGTCATGACCACAAACGTAAAAGTCATACACAGAGACACACTGGCAGAAAAGCTGTAAAAGCACACAGTCAGGTCTGATACGCGAGTTAATACTGATTCTTTGTGACAAATAAAACACAAACTGAATGGGAAAGTTTGGCATATATACGGTGGTGAATTATTTAGAGCTTGTGCAAAAAAAAGATTGACAGTAGAAACTACTTCATTTGTCCTTTCCTTTATCTAACCTCATCTATCAATAAGTAATCTCCTTAGTTCTAACACTAACTCCTTCTCATCTTCTATCTATCCGAATTATAACTTCTCCATCCATCATTCTCTCACTTTATCACACTTTATTCATATGCCCATGCTGTTTTTCATCACCCTATTTCCCCACACCACTTCCACGTGCAACTGAGTTGACTAATTGTACGCATCACCCTGCGGACACACACACACACTTATGCACAGATATAGCAAGACAC
>JAOXYM010000014.1:19586190-19602550 GCA_028567055.1 Leptatherina wallacei
AAAGTCCATCAGACAGCTGCAGTTAGTCCAGAATGCTGCTGCTCAAGTCCTCACTAAGACCAGGAAAGTGGATCATAATACACCAGTCCTCAGATCTTTACACCGGCTTCCTGTTTGTCAAAGAAACAACTTCAAAATCAACTTCCTGTAAGTTTACAAAGTACTGAATGGTTTAGGGCCAAAATACATTCAGGAACTTTTGGTTCGTTGGTCATCAGGGTCAGGTCTACTTTCAGTTCCCAGAGTCATAACTAAACACGGAGAGGCAGCGTTCAGTTTTTATGCTCACATGTGGAAAAAACTCCTAGAAACCTGCAGGTTTGCTGAAACTTTTAGTTTCAGCAAACTTTTAACCCAGTTTTACATCAGGGTTAAAAACGTTTCTATTTTCAGCCTTTTATGATAAGTGATAAGTTTCTCTGAGGGTTTATTTATTTTAGTTTATTTTGTGATTATACTTTTGTTTTGAATTCTTCTTAATGCTTTCTGCACCCCGCTGTAATGTTTCTAATGTTTGTATGTAAAGCACCTTGAATTGTCCTGTACATGAAATGTCCTATACAAATAAACTTGCCTTGCCTTTATCATCAACACTTATTTTAAACCAGTAAAGTAGTTTCCAACCTTAATATTCTGTGATACTGTCTTGTTATAACACGGTACTGACATTTTTTATCCACATTGCATCAACTTGTAGCATCCTGGGCTGAAAAACTGCAATTCACAACTTTTCTTTTCATGACAAGTGTGTTTTGCTGCATCACACACCAGCAACTGGATATCAGCACAATAGCCATTTTAAACATTCACAATGGCTGATTCAGTAATGAAATGGCAGAGGACATTATTAGGGGAAGATTTAAGATTTAAGATATTTATTTATCCCTTAAAATGGAAATTAATATGTGAATCAGCAGCAATTTACAGAAAGAAAAAAGATGAAATAGTAACAGTAGGAAAAGAAAAAGCCTACCAATAACCACAGGAATCACAGGAATAATAAAAATCAATAAAATATAACTAAATAAATACTAACTAAATAAAATGAATATTTTTTAAATGAATATTTGTGTATCAACATACAATTATGGATCATTGTACATATAAATATAAAATGATCTATAATAGTATAATATCAGCCAGTGATACTGGTGTTATAAAGGAGTGAGGAAATGAAAGAGGAAAAGTGGAATAATCACATAACATAACTGGGAAGCAGTTAAAAAGATTTTTTGATTCTGTGTTCAAATGAAAAAATATGGAAAATGAATAAATAAATAAAAAGATAACGAGCATCCACATTCTGTTTTGTTTTATCACTTGAGACAAATAACATAGCCTGGGGTTTTTCTCTGCTTATTGATAAAAGCACTGATTTGTAACATCAGGCCTGAATGGGTTAACAAATCACATCTCTAATGCTGTGTAATTCACGATGAACTAAATGTCTTATATGAAAAGTATAAAAAGAGCAATGGTATAGTTTATGCACACTCTTCTTTCCAATAAAAATCAGGTGGCTACATTAACTGTGATGAAATGCTGACAGTCCAGTTGGAGATGAGTTATGTTGAAAAGCAGGTTCCAGAAGTCTGCTATCAGTACACTGTATAGTAGTAACTCAACACAGAGCGCTTGCATATTTTCCAAACCTTAGAGCCAGATTTACTATGACTTTGCACCTGATGGTAAACTCTATTTGTGTTAAAACTGTAGTCAATATTTACTAATGAAATTAACCAGAAAGGTCCCTGAAGAGCCCAAATTTGTATTAACTTTTACTTCATCCCCTTTCCTTTCCCTCCTTCTTGCTCCCAAGCTCAACTTCCCAAACCAAATTTAGTCTCCTCTTTCCTTCCTCTCAAACTGTTTAATGCATTTTTTCCACTAAGCTCAGCAAATCATGTCCCCTGCAGTGCATCTCTTCGTTTAACATGCACATTTTCAAATCATGTCCATTATGTATTTAGATGTCTGCAAATCCTCCTACACAATTTATGTAGTAGGATAAAAAAAAAAATAATAATTCCAAAATCTAAGCGTTCTTGTAGCTCTCTTACATGGCTTAATTTTCTATGACCTGATCCCACACACACAACGCACAATCATTTGCTCGGTTAATGAACTTTAAAATTAATGACACTTTCTGAATCCATATATCTCTGTCCCTCCTAACTCTCACCCATCTGACCTGTTTTTTATTTTAGAAAAAGATCTTCCTCACAAACCCCAGCCCTCATATTTGTTCACATCACACAGTATTCTTTTTCTGCTTAGATAGTTTATCTTCATTCCACTTTTAACGCCCTTTTATTGGGTTTCTCCTCAATATTCTTTGTCTTATTGCTTCACAGCTTGTCACTGACACTCAGTTTTTTCTTTTGTTCTCAATTGTCACACTTTTTTTAAAGTAATTGAGTTTCCATTCATCTTACTCTCTTTTTATTGTGTTCTTCTGAATTACTGTAAAAAAGGAAACATTACAGTGTTTATTAGTCTCAACACTGCTGTAGGTCTGAACTACGCAGCCATGCAGTGAGGTCTCTTTCAGCAAAAGTAAAAAAAAAAATTTAAAAAAAAAACTTTAAAATAGTCAAAGCAAATTCCTGAGGGGGAAAAACAGAAAGCAGAGCTTTGGATAAGTCAGAGATTATGGGAAATTTTGATAGGCATGAAAAGATAGATTTCCTGTTAACGTGCATTTGAATACACATGCTCAGGCATTAAGGTCATTCTTGTATTTGAGAGAAGAAAACCTGCATTGAAGAAGCTTTTCAATTAAAGGCTAGCTAAGCTCCTTTTCCTAGTAGAACATGTCTGTTTTAATGCTACTACCACAGAGAAACATGTCTGCTGTAACTTAACAGGCCTCACTAGTTTGATCGCCAAATGTGCACATACAACCACATTTATTTCTCATTATTTTTTCTCTGTTGTGATCTAAATGCAATGGAGCGCTCTTGTTACACATATAACATAAGAATTGTAGGTTTATGAAGTCTAAAATCACACATCATTATACAAAATTGATGTAAAAAAAAGATTTGGCAAAGTATGTATTGCCAAACACATTTCATACATTGCCTGAAAATTTCATGCAATATACATTGTTTTGGCATCAACACTTGTATTTTTCTAATTGACTGTAATTTATGTAAAACTAAAGGGGTTCAACTTGATAGACTTTAAAGCTTCCTTTTAACAAGTTACTGTTAAAACAAAATAAAAGTGATTATTGTGGATTTAAGGAGGAACAGGAGTCGTCAAAGCTCTGTTTCCATTCTGAGAGAAGAGGTGGAGGAGGTATGCAAGTACCTGGGAATTTAGCTGGACAACAGACTAGTCTGGAAATGTACCACAGAAGCCGTCTATAAGAAAAGGGCAGAACTGACTCCACTTCTTAAGGAAGATAAGATCATGCCTATCGTCTATAAGTCTGTTGCAGAAAGTGCAATCTGCTTTGCAACCATCTGTTGGAGCAGCAGCCTCAGACCCAGAGACTGAAAGAAACTAATTAAAATTATCAAAAAAGCTGGTTCTGTGCTCGGGATAACTCAGGAGTTCTTGGAGCTGACTGTGCAGAGATGAATACTGCACAAGCTGCTGAATATAATGTAATATAATTTGTCACATTTTATTTTCATTTAATTTTACCTTGTTGGTAATTCCTTATATGAGCCTTTTTTAAATATAAATGTATAATACTTAATGTGCTATAAAATATGAGGACATGGAATATAAATTTAAAAGGCATGATTTTAACCAGAATCCAAATCATTACACTGAGTGTATCATCTTTATGTAGTTCAAATGTTATTGGAGCCCAAACACTCAAAATATCTGAGGTTGACTGAATGATTTTAAGTAAACTGATGATCTAAGTATAAATTAAGTGTAAAACTACAGTAAGAAAATTCATGGTACAGGAAGGATAGCGGTGTAATGTGTTGCTCATATCTAATATGCAGTATGCAGTGCTGTCAATTAGGGGGGAAAAAACTATTAAAGTAAGCACCTGAGCACAAACTTTATATATCTGTGTTTGCTTTCTTTCCTTTGCAACAAATCTTCAGTATTTATTTTATATTCTATACCTTCCAATTTATCTAACCAAACATAATCAGGTCCTCATTCCTCATTCACGAGTTTCTTCTCATTCTCAAAATTTCACATCTAATTTCATCTCTTTCCTTGCCATGCATTTATTTTCTATTTTCAACTAAACTCATTCAAGTATTGTGTCTATACTTCAATCTCATCTCAACCAACTAAACTGTCTCCTTCTCGCCTCCTTGGTTCCTCTCTACTTTTTTCATTGCTTTCTGTCTGTCTTTCAAACACTCTCACCTCATTCAGAAAGCTAAAATTCCTCGTACAGAGTATTATTCTCCCCAAGCTTCACACAGCTAATTTGCTCCTCGTGTTTGATCCATTTCCCCTCCAGATCTGCTGGATTAAATTTCTCAGTGTAACATGCATAACTGCTTTATCACATCCTAAACTAATCTCACTTCTGCCTACCACACTTCTCCATTATGTTCTCCATAATGCACCCCCCATCCAACAGATTTAATTTCTACCTCTGTCCTGTCTCTGCACATTTTATCGTCTCACAAACTACTTCAGTCTGCATCCATGCCTCTGTCTCTCTGTCTCTTATCTTCTTACATCATTCGACTCTGCGAGGCATATCCGCATATTATGGTGACTGTACTCTACATAATGTGCATTTTGCTTCATCATTTCTGAGTCTATCTCCCTTTTACTTTATGAAAAATGATCAGATACCCTCTTTCTGTCTGCTATTATCTCCATCTTCAAGGCACATTATACAAAGGGGACTTCTCTAATACCACGCACTGCTTTCAGGGTTAATAACTGTTGAGCTATTGTTCCTGTTGCAACTGCAATCAGTGTTTTACAGAGGTGTGAGCACTTCCGATTTGTAATTTTAACATTTTTAGCTTCGTACCAACAGTGGACAAGACTCCAATTTCCTTGCTACAATGTCCTTGACTGACTCTGAAGTAGTCAGAGAGGAAATAGTGGTTTCTTTAGGATGGCAAATGCTATCCCACAATGTATGTTTTTATTTTATTTTTGTTGTTTCTTTACTTTTTGTGTAATGGAGTAACATAATCACTCTCGGATGATGTTTCTACCTGAAGTTCATAAATAATCTTTCTACAAGCCTGGAATTTCTCCAACACATTAACTCAGGACACTACAATATTTTTAACAATGTTTGCTATCAGATCCTGCAATGCACTGGCAACCTGTCAAAGATGTACCCTGCCTCTCACCTGCTGATTGCTGGGATAGGCTCCAGCTTCCCTGTGACTGAATTAAAATAAGCGGTATAGAAAATGAATGAATGAATAAGTATTGGTAGCTCTAGAAAGCAAAAAATATAAACACTTGTAAATGTATGGTGTTACATGTGCTTTCCCTTTGAACTAGTGATAACCTTCAAATTACTTGAAAATCAACCCTTTCTGCTGTAAGACAGCAGGTGGTATAAAAGATCAAAACAAATCAAATAAAACTTTATTTATAAAGTGCTTTTCATGCAAAGAGCAACACAAAGTGCTTTATACAATAAAAAACTATTTATACATATCAAAATACAATACAGACAAAGGAATAGACAAAAACAAAAGATGGGTGGACACTAACATTAATAATCTGTATTTCAACTGGCTTCAAACTGAGTTCATATTCTGTTTACAAAACACAAGTGTGGATTTTTACTAAATGCTGTTTAACAAGAATTAAGCTGACTTAAGGCCCTGTGATGGACTAGTGATTCATCCAGGGTATAACCCATTTCTAGCCTGAGAGCAGCTGGAATAGGCTCCAGCCCCCCTTCCACCTCCCTGGATTGGATTAAGTGGGTGAAAAAAATGGATGGATGGATAAGCCAACATGGGAAAAGCTTAAGCTCATTGATGAGTGCAAGTGGAGTTGAACTATTAAGCAAGTTGTTTAGAATACCAGCAACCAAAATCCTGCTGTCTCTAGTACATCACAGAGCCTAAATTAATAAAAGAAAAATTCCAATTACTAGAAAGACTAATCCCTCCATGTAATTCAGCCAAATTAATATTATATTAGCCTTCAGTCTCAGCGCACCGTTTTTATATTTGATACCAATTCATAGGAGTGCGATCTTACAAAAAGGTTTTCTCATCATTAAATTGGGCATTTTGGTGTCAGTCACACAGCACCGAAACCTATTAGTTGTACCTTAGATGTGTAGAAAAAGATATGATTTTCCCTGTTTACTATACGGTGCACATTTTAGGCAATGTGATGCTTACCTGTTACAATGTATCCATGAATATCCAAGTAAAACCGTGTTGTTAAGACCTAATATTTAACATGTTTTTATCAGTTTCTCATCCTGTCCATGGATTTTTAATGCCTAATTTCAACCAACTGTGAAAGACAGCAAAGTATAAAAGTAACAAGTCCACATGCTTGGTCAGATAAGGCTCAAACTCTCTCTAACTTGATTGTCAGCAATGTTTCACTACTTTCTACTCCACTTAGTCCCATAAAAGAGTCTTTGAATACATTTTAGTTATCAATCGTGACTTTTGTGACAGTTACTGTTACAATTTGTGAAGGTGCAGGTAAAGGTAAAGTTTTTGGACCTTTGAAAATGTGACACTTTTAACATTTTTAATAAAGTGACAGTTGCACTGAGTGAAAAATGTATGTATGTTATGATTTTGAAAGGCAGATTGGGGAATTAAAACATTTCTTTAGTCTAAAACAGGGGTGGGGAACCTTGGCCCCCATCCTGCAGGTTTTCCATGCATCCCTGCTCAAACGCACCAGATTTGAATCAAAGAGCCACTATGATTGGCTGTTGGATCCATTTGATTTGAGGACCAAGGTTCCCCACCCCTGGTCTAAAAAGTGTTTTCATTTGACAATATGATGGGCTTTTTTTTTAAAACAACAATATCATGGACCAATCACAGCAGTATTACAAATTCTGGTGTGAGACTATCTTGGTAAGACCACAAATCCCTCCCTAACATGATGGTATATATTTTAATTCTGCCAAGTAGTTCTTTTACTTTAGCCAGTCTGATGATGTCACTGCTCAATGATAGGTAAAACCTTAGCATAACAACCAAGTCAATCACAAACTTGAACAGCAGCCTTTCAACTGTGTGCAATTTGATTGTTCAGGGGATATATTTGATTGCCTGAAGAGATATTGGACGGGGGGATGAAGAGAGCTTTTGATATTGGTCATTGGGCAGCAAAATCGCCTGTGATGTTAATTTAATGTTTTAAAAAAACTACCCAACAGCTGTTTCATTCCTACTAAAATTAATTATTTAAAGAGGCAGATGTCAGGTCATAAGAAATTTCCTGAAGTTTAAAAAGTTCAGATGAGAGATTTAGTTGGCTTATTCATTTGTATATTTATATAGGTGCAAGTTTTTTGATAAATTTCCCTTATTTCCCCTCCCTTTTCTAAAACCAATTTTTATCCATTATGTTTAAAAAAGAAAGATATCTACTTTTATCCATTGATTTATCAAATTTCCAGTGTTGATATTTTTCCTTTGAGATAAATAAAAAAAGAATAATCTAATTCCATCCATTACTTTTTGTTTGCTGTCTGATTTGCCACAGAGAACAACAGGAATACCACCAGACAATTAAAAACTTGTGTTAAAATTCTTATTGTTAATCAGCCACAGTGGTCAAGCTTTTATGGATATTTTTCCCCGAAAGCACTAGTAGATAAGAATATTGGTGTTTGAGAGGAACACACTTTCCTAAAGTAGAGCTGCTAATGTTTGTAAAGACACCTGCCATTTTCTTTTTCTACAAAACCCATATCAAAGTGTCTACTTTCAAAGGTTTGTGGGGAGTTAAAGCAGCACTGATCAATCAGAAATCCTGTAACACAATATCAATAAACTTGAAAGCTTTTCACACCAAATTAACCCTAGACCTTTGCACACAGGGTTAACATACACTACATCAAGATTTCATTCAAAGGCTTGATTAACTCCAAGGATTCAGCACTTGACCCCAGCAGAGGCGGTGGGGCCAGCAGTATGAATGCAGTATTAACCCTTCCACTTAGTTTTATTTACTATCAAAAGCAACAGTAAGAAATCTTTAAAGAGCTGAAAATATATCTATTTAAGGTGGAGGAGATGAAAATGTTCAATTATCTTTAGATTCCAGTAGCGTGCATCTTTTACTCTTGATACTCTAAGATCAAGGCATTCATTGCTGTATGTGCTCCAAAGACACACCAGCAGCTGTTCGCAGATCACACCAGACTCAGATATGTAGGAAATTGTTGTTTTTGACTCAAAGATTTTACACCCTCAGAGGAAAAACAAAGTTTTCAGTCTCGGTCAAAACCCCAGGATTAGCTCCTGCCTGTGAGAGCGATCCATAGAGTTTTGGGGAAAACTAATTCAAGTCACAAAGAACTTGTGAACGGACGGATAAAAGCGAGTTGGACTGGGAAAAAAAAGAGGGATAGAGTGAACTTGGTTAGGGGATATCTGGAGATTTCTGTGTGTTGCAGAATCAATTCAACCTCCCCACCGTCTAGCCCCAGGCGTTGACGATACGCCACAACACCCGACGCCTACGCAGGAAAAGCACAACTGTCCATAACCCATCTGATTTCCTTCATTGTCTCTCATCTCTCATCCTCCATCCCTTTGCTCCATTTCCTCCTTCAGCCATGTTACCATGTTAATCTCACTGAATTCATCCATCTCCCTCTATCCATATCTCATAATGTTGTCACACCCATCTTTTCTCCTCCCTTTTCCCATTGCTTACACTATAGGTGACATGGTCAAATCTCTGTTGAAAATGTCAAGTTTTAGGCCATTTAAGTTGACTCCAAGAGTTCAATGCGTGATGAATCACAGATGCTGATTTTAACTGGAAAATAAGCAAAAAGCGACACACAATCTGTCATCCAATGGTTTTAAACCTAAAGTAATATAAAGCCAGAAGGGGTGAATGTTCATTTCATGTCTTTTTTTAAATGGTTGGTTTTATCGCCATGGGCACAAAATGTTTTTAGTCGTTGATCACTGTATCCCCATTTCTCATCCTATCCATTCCCTCATATTCTATATGTTAGATAAAATAAACCAAACAGAAAACATAAAAAAAAGAAATGTTAATGAATTTAAATTCAATTGAGTTAGAAATATACCACTGTACAACTAAACTAATCTCAAGGTGCTTTAAAGATAAAGATACAATCAAAATTATAATCTTATTCAATTCTGTTTATTGTTCTCTTATCGTAATCCAAAGATTGAATCCCTAATAGTAAAAATTAGTTCAACTGATCGTAATTATGTTCATATGAAGCCAATTCATTTTTTTAAAAATCCTCAGCTAAGAAGACCAAGGGATTGCAGTGAAGCTTCTTTTTTATTCAATCTCCTGTCCTGAGAACACAAGGTGATAGTGGAAAGTAAAACTCCTGTTTAACAGGAGGTATCCAACAGAACCAGACTAAGGAAGGCCAAGGATCTCCCTCAATCAGTTTGGGATTGAGAGGATAAGAAAGAGATCTCAAGAAGCAACATGACACTAGGCCAGGCCTCACTGGTGAGAAGGAAAAGAAAAGAGAAAACATAAGCACTCCTTACTCTCCATGTATGGAGGATAAAGAATAAAGAGAGGTGCTCAGTGCATCATGGGAGGTCCCCCTACCTCCCAGACTGACAGTAACATAATTAGAGGAATCGCTGAGGGTCACCCTATAACCATCATTTAATCGGAAAATCCAAAGCCTTATCTTTAAAGACGCACTACAAAGGTTTTGCAGACTTTCTCAGCGACGCGCCCCCTATCGATGGCTAGTACGGCATCCATCTTGCATCCCACCTGTACTGTGAGCACCTGTACAGTCTTATCTTGATTCTTGTCTTGTCTTTTCCTCTCTCTCTCTCTTTCTTTTCCTCTCTTCCTCTGAAAGTGTCTTCTTGCGTTTTTTGCTGAGTCAGCCATGGTGCCCATTCAAAACAACTGGTGTGTTGATATCCGCTTGCTAGTGTGTAAAGCGTAAAGCAAAACTCTGTGTGAAAATAAAGCTGCAACATCATGCGGTGTCCAGGAAGAAAAACTTGTATCGTGCGGTTTCTCAGCCTCAGGACACTGCTGGGCCGCAATGGCTCGAGAAATGCACAATAGATGTCACTGTGCCATCAAATGAGTCTGGAACGTGGAGTTTTAAGGTCGGAAAGTTAAGTAGTGCATCTTTAAGGTAGAGCGTGTCTGCCTCTTCAGTCCATAATAGGGGCTGGATCTACAGGAGAGGAACCTGAGAGAGACTTGATGACATAAGCTTGCTTGTTTTTTTTAAAAATAAAAATATTGTTGTTGAGAATTAAATCCTTATAGTTTTCTTTCTCCGCCATTTTCTTTGTGAGAGGACTGGGTGATGGGATGTTGCACTTCTGAAGGCTGATAAATACGAGTTGTGTTAAACACATACCAAAGTATTTGCCATAGCCAGGTTTCCAATGACAAGCAAGTAAATATGAAGAGATATTTTTTTAAATCCACAAGAATATGTGAATCAGACATATTTTCATAGACCAGTTTAAAGTTAATAACTGAGGTTATAGTGTGAGGATAAATGGTGTAAGCTGTACATTGCAATTGGCTCTAGTTCAACAGAAGAGAAAGCTGTCCAAATTGGAAACTAAAGCACTTACCTTGAGTAAAAGAAAAAAAAGAAGCTGTTTTTAAGGTTTCAACTGGGGTTTCATTTCTATTTTTGAGCATTTGTTATGAACTAAAATGCTGACGCTCTACTGTGACAGACACTATTTCATATGATGGCACTTTGAATTAAATGTCTGCTATTATCAACCAGATTTAGTTTCTTAATATATTTATTAACAAGAAAAAAATACTTTGCAATACAGCACAGCATTTCCGTGGATGTTTATATGTCATTTTAGGTTTGTCCTATCAACACTGTTTTGTCACCGTGAAGTGATTTAAAGACCAACTACAAAAACAAGGATTGAGTTTTACTGATACTCGTGTTGCAGGATCTGAATTGTTCGTATATCATATTTAATTTTTGACCCCTGCCCTTTCTTATTTAGCTAAAGAACGGTAATACCATGAGTCATGGGTTAAAAATAAAAAAATGTTGCCAAGGCTTCTAACTATCCATTTGTTGCAGGAACACAAGTTAAGACCAATAAAAACATGTTTGTCTGCAGAATTTTTTATTTTCATCACCTCTTTCTGGTTTTGCAAGACAAAACATCTGGCACATCCCAGTACATCCTTCTTTCTCTTAAATTAATCTGATTCCCTCGATTGTAGCACCAGCCCCTCACACACTGTCAGGGTTTTGAAGGGAAATCAGTTAACGGTAGACGTGTGTCACAGTGTGATTTAGTACTACAGTTTGGATTCATGAGCAAAAAATAACACCATGATTCTCCTTCAGTTATGTTTTACCAGCAAATCCAGTTAGCTAGAATGGAGTCACTTACATATTTACATCTTTTGTAAGATTTTATTACCTCTTCCCTTCAACTCTTCTTCTATTTCCTCGCTTTTCTTTCAGTCTCCTGACTCCCTCCATCTTTTTGAATTTCTCCATCACTCTCTTATTTCTCCTCTGCTCTCTTCTTGTCACTCTGCTCATTTGTCTTTGTGTCTCAGAGGGAGTTTGGAAAACACTCATGAAAGAAAAGGGTTGTTCGACTCCCCCAGCTCTCTTTTGATTTGAAATAAAAGGCTTTGAGAGATATCCCCTGACTCAAATGAACACACAGGCACAAATATTCAAAGTATCTAGTCTCTCATATACTAGGTCAAATGACTCTGGTGTAGTGGGAAATATTGAAAGTGTTTGTGTTTATTTGTGTGTATGTGTTGGTTTATGGGGAAAAAAGAAGCAATGACAAAAATTGTGAAGAGGTTTGGGGATGTCTGTGTATGTGTGTGTGTGTAGAGGAATGTGTGTAAAAGACTAGGTAACAGGTAGTTGAGGAGGAGGATGCTCTCTCCTGGGAGTCACAGTGAGCGTTTTCATGTTCAGCTCAACATGACAAAAGAGCGAAAACAGAGATGATGAAACAGGAAGTCAGTGTGGGACATGAAGAAAGACACTCTGACTGTCAGTTTTACTGTAGTTTATCAAGATACAGTTAAAGACTACATTTGAATAGTCAAATGCATCTAGTGTACTTCATTCAAATGCGTAATCTGTGGGGCCCGGCATTAAAACCCAGTATGAAGATGCTACAGTGGCTTATAAAAATATTCCCCCCCTTTTGTAGCAATAGATCTAATTTAGGGGCTGACAACATAAAATATGCATAAACTAGTTGTTCATTTCTAATAAATGATTTTGTTTCACTTCAAGCCACGGCAGCTTACTGCAGTATTTTTCAGCTTTTAAGTAGGTTTAAACATCTAACTATTCTCTTTTTAAACATTTGGATTGCCTTCACCGTATCTGTGTCATGAAGCAACCTTTTAACCACCACAGTGAGTCTCTGAAGGCGTTCCACCAGAGATATGAACTTTATGTAAGCCCTCACATCCTAAACTTTCCTTTACTGTTGCAAAAGCAATGGAAAGGTCAGCCAGTCAAAACAGATTTTAAGTGAAATGATAGCGTGTGCTATAGATACCAACGAAGAAATTTACATAGGGACAAAATCTGACTCAGGTTTGAGTCTTCGTTAGTTCTACCATTTATAATCAACCATATGCAAAAATATACTTGTATTTCTTCCTCTTCACACATTTGTGCACACCCTCACTACAGCACACACACCTCACACACCGCTCTACTCACCAGTGTAGTCTTCACGGCAGATGCAGGTGTAGCCTCCCTCTCTGCGGGCGCACACCCCTCCATTCAGGCAAGGGTTGGAGTAACACAGGTTGATCTCTGTCTCACAGTAATCACCCGTGAAGCCCACTGGGCAGCGGCAACGCAAGCCCGCTATGGGGTGGATCGGCCGGAATAAGATGGAGGGTGAGGAGATGAAGGGGGCAGAACTGTTGAAGCGCAACACTGAGATGCACTTCATGTAGTTCTGACAAGGCTCCCGCAAACACACATTGTCATCGAATGGGAGAACCTGGAGCGATGGAAGAAGACAAGATATGGGTCATTGTGGAGAGCGTTCCCAATTCACACTGAATACTGTGACACCAACCATATTTGTTTCACCAAATGTGTGACACTTACATAATTTTTTCCTTTGAGCACATATTCAAATTAGGAAAAGTTGCAAAAATCCTAAACTCTGATATCAAATCAAATTTCCCCTCATGTCTATTTTTTTTTTTTTTTTTTTTTTTACTCTTTGTTTCTTTGGACATTCCTGTAAGTCATAAAGAAATGTTGGGAAGAATTGTGAAATTTAGCTCCAAGGACCAATCTTAAAATATAGCCTATTCTAAGAAGAAATTAGTGTTTTTACAACTCCCATGAAATATTATAAAGGTTTATATGACTTTTTCCATTAGGAAATCAATGGAATGGGATGATCGTTGGCCTGGAATGACCCAGTGTCTAGCATCAGCAATCTTATACTGCCACTGTTAGTTGTCACGTTTCCCCAATTTTGAAATATATCTGTCCAACCCCATCAGTCTTTGAAGTGTAAATTTTCTAAATGAGATGAGCATTGACTTAACTTAAAACCTTTGGAAAATAAATTGTTTTCCTATGATGTGAAGTGTGCTGCTTTGGTTTCTGTTTGTCTACTTCTTCATATACCACCTGTTTGGTAGTGAGTTGTCATCGTCCTTGTAGAATCTTAATGCAGTTTTCACTGCTAATTTTCTCCAACCTCTTTCTTTAATTCAGATGTGTGATTGCATGATGGATTTTGGTTACTATATACAATCTTAGAGGGAAAAAAACAATCCAATGACAATGAATGTCACAATATGGGCATTTAAAATCTCAGTCCACTGTTGGAAACAAACCATGAAAAAAACGGAATGAAATGAGCATGTGTTTGCCTGTATCAGGAATTGAAAACTTGAGATTACTGCCCATTTGCTGTCAGAAATGATCTCCTCCTGGAATCTGAAGGGTCTGCAGTGCTCAGATCAGAGCTATGTAATGGGAATCAGACATTTTCAGTCCCAGAAACAGCTAAACATGCACCCACCTAAATCCAGAACATGGTTCGCTCCCAACAATGAACAGAGATTTCCCTCATCCAGATGGTGTCCACAGATATCAGATAAGTCAGATGCGTCTAAATATAGTTTCCTGTTTTGCTTTGTAAAATCAGTCATTTCCCAAACAGGAAAACATTAATTTACTGCAGCGGTTTTCTTTTTAGTCGATTGGATCAGAAAAACGTATAAGCCTGAGTCTTTTACTGATAGTATGACAGTGGAAATTTCTTATGCATGCGTTTGTGTGACATGTCTGCAAAGTGAAGATCATACACTGACCTATCTCTTTAACACCGATGTGCTCTCTTTAACCTCCACATGAATCTTCTTTTCTTTGGGTTTCACACATTTATCAAAACATCTCTGTGTGCGTGTTTGTGTCTTTGTGCGTAGAAATGCTTTGGGCTGTGTAAATATGTATGTAACCGATGCGCATGTTGTGTGCAGGTATGCGTGATTTTATGCATGATAACATATTGTGGTCACATTTGTGTATTGTTGCATGAAGCCATATGGCTGATGTGCCGTTAGCATCTGTACTGCATTATTCCTAGTTTGCATGCAATATCCTGAGATGATTTCTGGTGATGTAAGCCTACTAAAATGGTCTAAAATGAATGTTAAGTTTTCAAGTGCCAATTTAAAGGCTTGGATTTTTTTATTTAAAAGTAACCATGCAATACCTTTTCTGCAGAGAACGCTTCACTGAATATTGCAAGTAAATTTGTTTGTTTCAGTTATGAGCGAATTTATCAAAAAGTTAAAAGTATGGTTCTGTGTTTGTGTGCTGTTTCTCATGAACAAACCTCCATCTGTGTCAGCGATGTCAGTCTGGGTCTGTTCAGGTACAGCTGCTCCTCCAGGGCCTCAGAAGGGAAGAAATGCCCGCCTGGCAATACAGCAGAGAAGCTGACATTCAGGATCCCTCCCGGTGCTGCATCCAGGTCCGGCTGAATATTGAAGATGTATACGTCTTCGACGGGAACCGAGAGCACTGCAGACACACCCTCCAGGAAGTTACCCAGCAGTGGTGAGAGGAAGTGCTCCTGGGACATGTTCTGGAGGCGAACAGTGACACTGCTGCCCAGCATGTCCTCAGTGATGATAAGAACGCGGAGAACACACTGAGCTGAGATACTGTGGACACCATCTGAAAAGTTAAAGAAGAGAGCAGAGGAAAAAGCAGTTAGGTGAACAGGTACATGTGCTCATTCATGGGCTGTACAAAAGGTGGATGAAATGTGTAAAAAAAAGCAAGTGAAGGAGTAGAAGACAAAAGAGGATAAAAAGAGTGTGAAAAGGTAAAGGAGTAGAGAGTTGGGGGAAAGAGAAGAAAGGTGCTGACAGGAATAAAAAGGTAAGGAGACAGAGATAAATTAATGGAGCCAGAGAGGAGGAGAAAATGTAGGAAGGTCAAAACCAAGTCAGAAGATATGCAGTTTAGATCAGCATGCATGTAGGACACCATCTCACATTTATGTTATCGTACACAACACATCCACATATCAAAGCCAAGAAAGAAATATTACATACACAAACACAAAAAAAGCAGGATATTTTTCAAAACTTCATTATTTCTGATATGGAACATGACATCTTACAGATAACGCTGCTTTCAAGTCTAAAATGAAACATTTTGTCACTGCAGCAAACAAACTGATGCTGCAGGCTATTAAACATCAAAATGCTGCCACCGGCTGTCTCCAGAGAACAACAAACTGGAAAAATACTATGTTTTTAAATTAAACTTTCACATTACCATTAAATGAAACACAACATACTCAGCGTATTATCTAAATTTAGTAAGAAAGGGAAGGTGACTGAAACTGCCAGAAGTCTTTACAAAGATGTATCTGCTGGGAAAAAGGTTTCTATGTTCATTAGAATATCATTCATTTTCATTCAACTGCTGGGGTTGATTTAGTTTTAGTTTATACCAACTGTTGCAAAAGTTGTGTTACTGCAGTGTTCAAGAAAAACTAATCTCAGCTACACTACAGTGACAGAATCTAGGGGTTGTGTAATGTCATCGCTGGGTTTGGGTCCACTTCCTGCTTTGAGTGAAGGAACATTTAACCTGTGATGAAACATTTCTGAAGGATTCTCTCTCTTCCAGGATGATAAAACATTAATAGAGCGGGGGGGGGGGGGGGGGGGGGGGGGG
>JAOXYM010000014.1:19605947-19628697 GCA_028567055.1 Leptatherina wallacei
AAGAAAGAAAGAAAGAAAGAAAGAAAGAAAGAAAGAAAGAAAGAAAGAAAGAAAGAAAGAAAGAAAGAAAGAAAACTAAATGGTAATGGGCTGTATTTCACATGCAAGAAAACATTTGTGTTGGTGGTATCCAATATTTCAATGTCACATTCAATGTCACCAGCTATGAACCTATACGCATGTTTAAGGACCTTGGGAGGAAGGTTTGAACCAGGATCCTTCTTGCTGTGGGGCTAACATACCACCATTCGGCTCAAATTCACCAATATAAATTCTAATACTCAAATGGAAAGAAAAAAAGACTAATTACTCGATACTATATAATGAATTGGTAATTTGCTAATGCATTACACCAAAAACTCATACATTTTCAGTTTTCTTAAATAACTCTTTACAAATGAAGGTGCCTTCTTTTTCTTAAATGTAAACAAATAATAATGTGTTGCAGATGTCAACTTACATAAAACATACTTTATTCTGCTGCATTCTACTGTGAATTACAATTATCCAAATAACAGTAATACAGTGAAATAATAGTAAGATTCTGTCAACCTGTCTGCCATCAGCATACTGTTATTTTACTGTTTTTTTTGTTTTTTTTCTACAGCGTACAGGATGTAATCTTAGATTACATGTGATTTTTGTTAAACTAAGATGACATAAGGTTTCACTTTCATCACGTAGGTAGTGTCAAACAGCTGTTTAATAAAATGTTACTGATCATTTTTTAAAATACAGTTATTACTATTCTTTTTTTATATTCAACTGTAAACACATGATACAAGCCTTGATTTTTTTTAATTTTATTTGTGGCACCTCTGTGCAGTTGATATATCCTGCAGGCTGTGTGCTTATTCCCTGCTTACATTGATAAAAAAAAAAGGAAAGAAAGAAAATCAGATTGTCACAGCCAGGCATACTGAAAATTTTCAAGTCACAACCTTAATCCCCTCCAGAAGCCCACATGAGACAGCAAAGACATGCAAAACTCAACAAATCATCAAGACTCAAAATAAAAATTGAATTCAAAATTACAAGCACCAGCTTCCCTGCCAGTGTTTCTTTTCTTTTATTCACTGTGATTTTACCAGCCTTCAGAGATATTCAGACCCCAAGCTCAGATCTGACAGTCACATAAACACATGCAGTAAATATCTAAAAGACTGTTTGGTTCCATCTTGTAGATGCAGTTTAGTTACTTTGAACAACCTGCATCAGCAAAGAGATCTTCATACATAAAAACACATCCATAACCATTTTAAAAGTGAGAATAACAATTCAAACTGCAAGGCTGAGAATAAGCAATTAAGACAGCTAACTCACTAGTGTACTAGTACTAGTGTGTCTGTGAGTTTCTCATCATTTTTACTTCCCATACCTTCTGAGCTAGTTTTTGCCTTCACACATGACCCGTACCTGTTACACCATGTAACGTAACACTAACTAGCCCAGCACCTCTTTTTCTGACATCTGCTTCACATTTTATAGAACTAATCCTGATCAACATAAAGCTGAACAAATACCACCAACACAACTCCAGAGAATTTAAATATATTTTTATATTCTTGAAAAAAAAATATATTTTTTTTAAATCCTGGTACTTCTAAAGACGTCCATCCATCTATTCATATTCATAACTAAAGAGCAAACACAGACCCCTAAAACTCTACAAATAAAAATACATATATATAATAATACAAATACAAAGTGTAGCACTTTTATCTGCCACAGATATGTTTCTTTAAATTCCCAGTACATACTACAAGGTCTCTGTATCAGGTCCATTTGGGGTAATATTCAGACCACATGGGATCAGAGAATTATTTTAGGTGAGAAGTGGGTAACGGTAATCTTCCCAGTAAGCCAGGAAGTCATAACTAATGCATTGCCCAATCTCCACGCACTCAACTTGTATGGAAACAATAAAACATTAATATCCTCCAAACACAAAACTCCATAAATGGAGGGTTATTTTCGCATCTTTTGCACCACTGAAAACAAAGCTTGTCATGAATAACAACTTTTAGACATTTTTGCTGAAGCTTTCACAACTGTGGGTTTCTTGCCAACATTTTCCCTTTCATGTGTCCGCACTTCAAGGATGTCTAGGAGCTGGCGTGCAAAGAGGTTCTAAGAATAACCACTCTGATCTAGAATAATCAGTGAGGTTCCACGGCTGCATGAACATCGACACGCCATGATAGAGAGGCTGGCATCCGATCAGTGCTCCCGCTCTAAGACGCTTTATGGGTATGCGGTCCCAGCGTTTCAAAGAGTTGGGGAGTTCAGTGCTATCTCTATGTGCCAGGTAGCCTGACTAATAGCACACTCAAAGCTTCTTGAATGTCAGAGCATCCCGAGTTTGCTGCCTGGAAATCCAGATGGAAATAGTCTGCAAAGTAGCATACAATTAAAACCCACAGCTGGAGGTGAAAACAGCCCTAGAAACATTTCAAATTTCTTTTTGCAGTAAAGGGCAGAGGGATGGGTCACGAAGAAGAGTCACGGCATTTTCCTCTGAGGAGGAAAGCAAGACAGATTTAGAAATACAGGTCAGGGGAAGTGCTATTTCACACAGCCTCATTATTTTGTTTTGAACTTCCCAAAGTGCAGGTAGTAAGTATCTAAGAACTGCTCAATATCATGCAAAAAATTGAAAGATTTAATGTGATGACTTTATGATAATAAATAGTTTACAGCATTGTTTCTGACAGACAAGGTGCATTTCTTCAATACAACTGGCAGGGATTATCATTATTATTATTATTACTATATGCAGATATTAAAAGGGAAAGGGGACAGTTAAATGTCCACTGCGCTGTGGGGATGATTTCAGAGCTGTGTTTATTTAATTACTCCCCATGACATTAGGCTCACTGTCTAACAGAGGGCACAGATACCTGTTTTACAAGAACAAACTATCCTGATTTATATTCAATACATCCAACTGCAGCATTCAAATGTTGCCAACATTGACTGTGTGAAGAAAACCTTGTATTTACATCAAATGGTTGAAGCTAACGCCTTAAATTTAAAGTCATTTTTATATCTGAAGGATGAGCATGGATTTTGGTGAACACATGATCATACATCTACTTTCTTTTTATCATTCATGGTGGCTCATTTTTATGCAGGCAAATACTGCCAGGGTTAGAAAGTCAAATGCCTACATGCTTCAGTGATTTGTTCATGACATTGACACTGCCAGTGTTAAGGGTTTCACTAAAACTCTTTGCACTCCCCCATGAAACTGAGTCAGGATTAAAAGGAAACAAACCAAAAGGAGAGATACATTTCAACCAACATGCAAAACCAAAAACAGTGAAATCGGATTTGCGCTGAACAAAAGCTCCACGGTGTTACTCTGAAACATACCAAATAGTGTCCCTGTGCCCTCAGCCCATTACTTCACAGTGTATGCACCCACAATCTCATCCTTTTAAATCCCATTTCACACTGTGTTGTCACATCCCTTTGTTTGGCCTTTTCCCGTCTCTCCTCTGAGTTCACTGTCCTCGAGAAGTCCTAATAAAGCACGAGAGTTTTCAGACCTGTGTGTTGCACACTCTGTGTGGAGTTCTCTGCTGCCCTCAGGACTGCTAAATAAATAGGTGCAGCTGCTGCTGAACAAATGCAGCCATTTCTGCACTCACGGTCTGAAGCTGTTAATTAAGCAAACGACTATTTGAAGCACAGTCACCCAAAAATAATGACTTTCCTCCCAGAGAGAGCGTGGAAGTGTGAACAAAGTGGCTCTTGAATAGATGAGTGAGTAAAGGGGTAGCTAAAGACAAGAGGAGAGCCATACATTACAGCCAGTAAAATAACACAAGCGTAAACAGTAGTATGTATGCATCATTACAAATCTCACACTCCCACGCATGGGCTTGACAGCTGATTTCTGTGCTCTGTTTTTTAAAGTCTTTCAAACCCCTAAGGTTTGAGCACTCATTAGACTCTGTGTTAAATCAACACACACACACACAGCCTCATCTGCATAATAGTTTAAATCAGCTTTTTATAACCGAGCACTTAATTCATACATTTGAACTTCGCTGAACACAAAAAGCCAACTCACACTTTCACACCATATCACATTTTTTTACACACCCTCATGTTTATTGTAATTATAAACAAATCCGCAGTGACCCCTCCGATGTGCAGACGGGACTTTGGTTAGCAGCTGTTTTGTAGTTGCAGCCATGATCCTCCATCCTGCATCTGCCCTCCGTTTGCACTCTGTCCTCTCAAATATGCAAGTGCAACTTCAACATTAATTTTGTGAGAGGGAAAAACATCATTTTAGTTATTCCCCATGCCATAAAAACTGCCTGTTGTCTGCAGACAGAAGGAATAGGGTTTCACCTTAAATACGGTCAATTGTTTTTCTGGTGAATTATTTGATTCTTTGAGCAGAAGACACTCTCCAGCACCTTTGGTTGTGTGTGTCTGCAGCTTTTATAAGTTGCTGCAAGGGCCTTTGCTTTGCTGAAAAGAACTCAAGTTTGAATTTTCCAAACAATTTCCGCTGTGTAATGGTGAAATGTTGCAGGAGAAATGGTCTGCTTAGCACAGCATGAGCAGCAAATAGAACTGCTGTGAGACTTATCTGTGTATGCCAATCTCACAAAAACATGAAAGAACAAGTGATGAACAATGTCTAAATTACATTTAGACGTGCTTATCTTAAAAAGGCAAAGAAGTTTAAAACACTGCTCTGTATGTTAATGTGTTAGCATAAGATTTATAAAAATGGATTGCAGACGAAAAAAATCACAGCTAAAAGCAACAATGAGGGCAGCTGGAGTTGCACCCTCTAACTTGTTGTTATACTTTGTTGTAAAGTGCTTTCTAAATATATAAAACAAAAAAGACTTAAGATCATAAAAATTCATCCACTGCTTCAAATGGAAAATAACACCACAGGGGGGAAAAAAGAAAAAAAAACAAGTTTCAGGTGGATCTTCTGGCAACATCAGATGATTAATCCTTTGGGTATACATATCTTTTTTGTGATGCCTTATCTATTGACTGAAGCTAAAAGAAAAGCAATGTTCTAAAGGAAGATAAATATTTCAACTTACAAAAGTAGAAC
Source organism: Leptatherina wallacei (assembly GCA_028567055.1). NCBI lineage: Eukaryota > Metazoa > Chordata > Actinopteri > Atheriniformes > Atherinidae > Leptatherina > Leptatherina wallacei. The sequence goes on from JAOXYM010000014.1 coordinate 19,611,043, forward strand.
TCTGAATATTCAGCAATTAAAGATAAACAGACCTGGATTATAGCGGTAAATACTGGAGAAAAAATAAGTTGTGTTGAGGTTGTGTGTCTACTCACTAGCATGGATTGCAGTTAAGGGTGAAATATAAATGTTATATATAATATAGTATATATAATGACATAAATAAAGCCCAAGATACCGGTTGCCTTCATCTTCTCTTATCCAATACTAAAGTATAGATCCAAATAATAAAAGAAACAGAAATCATACACAACTGTCAAAAATTAAGATGAACATAAAATAAATTATGTAAAAATTAAACATAACAGAAATGCATCCAAGGACAATCAGGTCAAATCCAAAAACTATCCAATTAAACGCAACCTAAAATGCATTCAACATGAACAGCCATGGATAGCAGCAGCTAACTACCAGCTAACATAAGGAGTTGACAACTGTTGTAATTCATGTCACTTTCCTTCATTATAAAAAAAAATATTTTGCAGTAATAATGTTGCATCTTGTTATCAAAGCTGCCCTTAAATATGCCCACATAAAAGAAAAAACACTACAAAGACAAAAATGCAGCATCCTTCAAAAACGGCTGCATTTCTCTGTTACATTTGGAGGTTATAAACTAAGAAAACTGTCTCAAAACATCAAGATTTGGGATTCCAAAATATGGATTTCCGATGGTTCAACCTCTTAGTTTTATATTTAGAAATATTCCTTTGGAGAACTTTCTTTTTCTTCAAGGGTGGAATAATTTCTCAGCCTTAAAAGTAAATCCAACTGCCTTTACAGACTTGTAAAATTGGAAGTAAATGTAGCACAGGGGCTGGTTCACAGTCCAGATTGTCTCTCTGTACTGAGCCTGTTTGCTTGCAGAAATCATATTATGATGTCATGAGGGTAATTTCTTAATGATTTATTGATGGTGCAATGCTAAACATAGCATCGATTTTCCAGTCTGCTGATACAGTTTCCTGATTTTGCTTGCATGGGCACCTCACTTCTCTCTGGTTAACATTAGACAAGCATAGTTTATATATTGTTTGTGAACACTTTGATTTCCATTTTCCACTCAGCATTTTAATATCTGAAAGATTAGAAGATGAAGGCTTGAGTTAATGAACTCAATAAGTCGAGGTTTGTGATGTCCATTTCTTTTTGTCTCGTCTTTTTTCAGTGCCTTTCTTTTCTCAACTTTTTCCTTTGTTGTGTTAAATCCAACCATACCAGGCTGTTGATGGGAAGCAAACTGTAATGAATGAATGTCCAAATCCAAGCAATTAAAGGAACAGAGAAAGCACAAACCATTAGCGATATGCTGGAACTTTCTGAAGCCAATAATTAGAGCACTGTATTTTAACTTTCCCCTGCATTTAATGTATTATGCAGGGGTAACAGAATCTGAGCAGATAGCTACTATGCAGCCTGCACAACTAAGTAATATGATACTGGATGTTTTATCCAGACAGCCCCACTATAAAATGTTAATTCTAAACAGTTCACTGAAAATGTTCTCAGACAGATACAATTGCTGGTCTTCAGGAGTAGTATTATTATATGGTTATGGGAGCACTTTTCGTGTTACTCTTCTCAGAAAGCATGTAGGTGACAAAAAAGGTGTATGGAAGCAGATTTCAGTACCACAGGCTCCCAGCTCTGCTGCAAAGCTCCCAGTGGGGAACATGAATTTGTTATGCTCTCAACTCCACGAAAACTATTCCTGTCAGAATACGCTGCCACATCAAGCCCCTTTGTGCATGTTGTTGTCTTAGTTATCATGACTTTCCAGCAGTTGTTCTGCCACTCAAACCACATTGTTACGGGAGAGAAAAACCCTCATCTAATGGACTTTATTTTTACAGGGCAGCTCCCAGAGGAGAGTGAAAACAGCTGTATGACTGTAGAGTCCAAATCCTGAAAGCTGAGAAATAATACACCTTATCAGTTTGTCTGTCAGCTCAACTCTGATTCTGCTTTTTGTGTCAGAGGGAGGAAAAAAAACATTGTTCAGTCTTTTAACCATTGGCACAGAATAACAGAAGGCACACAATGAAGCTGGAGGGACTGAATGCTTTCCTCTTCAAGTCCAGCAATGTCAAGCAATTATCCAAGTCATGGTGCTATGGCGTTAAATGGACATGCCCCTCAACCAATCCACCACTTTATACAATATTTCTGGCCTTCAGTGGCCTAAAAGCTACAGCATGAAATAAGATTAGCACTCCTCCTATGCACTAATCCCATACACCATGTCAATGTCAGAACCAATCCCCACACTTTTAAAAACAGTACTTTAAAGCAGCGTTATATGTCTGATGCTAACACACAGCTAACTGCACAGCTTCAAAATAGGCAAATAGGAAAAAATAGGGCAATGTCAAAACACGTTGAAGTCACAGGTTTTAGCGCTGGTGTCATGGTTACACAACATTATTAAGATAACTGATAATTAAGTTTTCTGTGTATCTGGAAGGAGATGAGACTTTGCAAACCAAAACTTTGGTCTGATCTGGTTCTTAACAGTGTGTGACTTTGCAGCTGGTCAAAAGTAACTCAAGAGTGACAAATACTTTGGTGACCGATGTGGGATTCAGTATCTTCTCCAAAGACACTTTGACATGTCAACCAGGAAAGCTGAGGCTCAAATCAACAACATCCTCGCTGAAGGATAACTACTCCACCTCCTCAGCTACAGCCCCCTCTGTTACGTGCTTTGTGGGTGGCTAACAGTATACAATATGTAGGCTATTGTGGTTGCTAGGTCAGCTGTTCCAAGTCCTACATGCTCATGATTCTCAACACATTAATAAAAGGATGTATTAAGGATACTGTAGTGTGACAAAAAGAGCATTTCGTGTGAGCCAACTATGTCTAAAAGGAAGAAGTCTTTAGTTTTTCAGAAAGCATGACTCCAAGGCAAACTTTACAGAGGAGAAAATATTAATATGACATGTTTGCATCACTGGAAGAAATTCAGAGTGTTACACTTAGTTGTGCACATGAAACGTAACAGAAATAGTTGCACAAAGAACAAAAGGAAACACTAAAGATACCAGTAACACCCTCATTGCTGTCTGATCTCTGCACAGATTCAACTTGAGAAAGTTTTAAAAAGTTTATGTTTTAGAAAAAAAAGTCTCACTCAACAAAAATGATGTGGTAGTAGCAGAACTGTGGCAGATGTTTATTATCATGGTGCCAGATCTTGTTCACTAGACGGACTGTAAATAAAGGTTCCTTTTGACGAATATTTGCAGCTGTAGTGGTTGTAATGGTAGCCTGAGAAAAAGTAGGCAACAGAGTTTATAATCCAAAATAATATAAAGATGTATAGCTGGTAACCATTGCGTGCTGCACTATAAATTGTCTGTATACTTCACAAGCTCACAGCTTTCAACAGTGCTATGGTGGGAAAGCTAAACCTCCAGGCCATCATTTAGGTTCAGGGGGGTCATTTGTGTTTTCATCACAACATAATAGTCAGACTGGTTCATGGCATTTACCACTGAGTTATCAAGTTCTATTGTCTTTCAGAGTGTTGCGTTTGGAAATCTAATCCTGTTGTTTATCACTGCAAAAAGTTTAAATCTGATCATTCTTATATGATAATATTTATTTTAAAAAAAGGAATGAGGTTTTTATGATGTCATCAACAGGGATAAACAGAAGAAAACATAAATGGACTGCATCTATTTAGTACTTTTCTAGTCTTATCAACCACTCAAAGCTATTAAGAGTAAAAGCTACACTCGCCCATGCAGAGCATTTTATCCTTTACATAAAGCCCCTTGTGTTTTGTACACAATACAGTACAGACAGCTGCGGTACAATCGAACAGCTAACTAATGAGTAGATAAGCCCCTCTAACTCCATAGGCACAGCTGCCTGTGAAGACTGTAATCTTGCCTCGTTCTAACTTCATGCTTGTAAGATTAGTTGAAAACACATAATTATCCAAAATGAGCGTAACCCAGAATGTACTGTATATTCACTTGGGAGTTGACCTCTCAGCTGGCCCACATTACACACAAAGCATGGGCGTACTTACCCAGAAGACAGTAGTTAACATCAGTGCATTGACCTATATGTACAGAAAGTGAATTCATGGTGCACTGACCTGTGTCCAGGCTTACTGTTGGCAATATCATATAACGTGCCTTTTTGTCTTATCTTTGCAGCACCATCTGAGTTCTGTCTTGCACACTGCACAAGAAGGCCATTAAACTCATATCAGTTTAGGAAATAATGTTGCATGACATGTTCATCATGTAAAGCTCACTGCATGATTTGCACAATGCTCATTCTTCTAAACATACATTCAACCTCCAGAGGCTTTTTTTATGTTGTTTATAAAAGGATATTTGCTGTACATAAACACATACTCAAATCAGGAATTATAATTTACAGCAAACATGAGAACATTTTATTTTTGCACTAATCGTTTACACATGACAGTAACTGTGTTTTGTTTGATTTTTAGTGACAGTGAGGACAGACCTCCATGCAGCCAGGCTGCGAACCAGAATCTGAAGTCTGATGGAAGCAGTGTAGAAAATGAGTTGAGAGGGTGCATGTGGTCCTGTGCACTGGAATATGCTTTGTGTGTCGTGTGTTGGCTTTGCTATTGAGGTCTGAGAGCAGAGGAATAAAAATATTAGAGACACTCTAACTGAAACGCATAAGTTATTTCCTACTTAGAAAAGTTTTGCTTCATTTCTCAGATTTGAAAGTTTCGCTTTACTTTTATGTGTTTTGCGCTAAGTTATATCCTTTGAATCTCTTTGTATCCAATCAATTTTCTAAAAACACTTAAATGTACCAATCAAACCACAATAACTAAGATAATGCTGTATCTATTACCCACATATCTACAGAATGTACAACTACAACAGTGCAGATTTCCTATTCAAATAACCAAGCAGTCATAATCTGTGGTGTCAATACATCACTATGGTTAGAAATTTATTATAGCAGTTTTAAATGGACAAATAATCAAATAACAGTGTGTGACAGGCATTACACATTGACATAAAAGTTTTTTAGCCTCATTTAGCTCCGTGTTTTGTTTTTACAGAACGTTTAGTGATAATTCAGTCTCTCCTCTCTTTACTTTAGTTTCCAGCAGCCGGCTAGATCTCACAAGAAGATATGGAATAAGTGAGTTTGTCTTTGGGGGGTCGCAAACACAACTAGAAATTGTGAGAGAGCAATGAATCCCAGGATTGTTGTTTTGTACAGGGCAACATCTACATGATATGCCATGAGTAGAAAAACTGTAAAATAAGTCATTACAAAACATTTGTAAGTGAGATCGTAATGGAAAAGTTAAGCAGCTGTGGCAAAAAATAAACAGGATGGGTCTCAAAATTGTGTTCTCTAGTATGAGAGTGGGCAGATTAACACAACCCGACAACCCCTCTTACCATCTTATGTGCAAATCAACAGCATCAAAACCGTAAATTATTGTGTATTGAGATGTTTAATGTGTACATAGTGATAGATGTGATAGGTAATAGGTGTAAAATGACAATGTCATGGCATAGTGAGACAAAAGCTGTGTTTGGAAACAATATCTTTGTTACCAACATAGTAACCAGATGTTCTACTGTGAGATCAGGATTTTCCAGCAAAGATCCAGAACAGATATTGCTTCTTTACAGTTGGCATTGCCCAAACCAAAACTAAAAGGAAAGTGAACAACAGACTTCCATTGAGGTGATTATGTGGCTCCACTGTAAATGGAAGTTATTTCTTGTGCAGCTGTTCTTTCTTCTAATGACCAAATATCTTACATCTAGCTTTTTTTTTTTTAACCAAAAGTTAAAACTAAAACTTAAACCAGTGAAAAAAAATCTTGACATTAACAATCCAAGTAGGCCAAACAATGAGACAATGAGTCAGACTGAAGCAGCTAAATGTATTCCACCCATCACTTATTTAATTAAGAACATTGCCATGAAAAAACATCTACTGAGAAAAAGACAAAGGCCCTGATTTATCAAAGGTTTGCGCCCCTTAGAACACATGCGATAACGGGTGCAAAAACATGCTGCAGCTGATTTATTAACCTGCCGCAAATAGGAATAGTTTTACCAGCTGGTAAAACCATCAAAATAGCGGTGCAATGCATTTTGCACTTTTGCCTTGAATAAATATGCAATCTTGACATTTCTGCGCAAAATACTGGGAGGAGTCGATGCAAATATATTAGCTTTGCACGCACAATGAAACCATTGATGATTGCACTGGCTGTTTTTGCAGCCCATATTTAACGCTTCCGAAAGGCAGGTGTTAACTTGCTTAGATAAACACACACGGCTGCAGTTTGGATGAGAGACAACATCTAAAAGCTGCAGAACTGCAGATGCGCATCAGTCTGATTCAGAATATTTTCTCATGAGCGGTGGGAGGCGATGACTGAACTTCTGGAACAAAATCTTTCAATGAAAACAGATCATTTGTTTGAATGTTAAAATAACAACTGTTGTTTAGACAAACGTTGTCAAAGGGAGGCACATTTATATTTGTTATTTCAATAACAACTGTGATGTCATTAACAGAACATGTTTCAGCTTGTGCACATACCTACAGCCGGTTCTAGTGTGTCATGCCAGACAAATCTCCTCTGTCGCCCTCCCTGTTATCAATAGCACAAACACTCTTAGTAGATCACCCGCAAATCATGGAAACACGACAGGCGCAATTTATTTGCGGTGCATGCAATTTAACGTTTGCTATTTGGGATCATTGTAAATCAGGGCCAAAGTCTCTCTACCATGCTGATATCACAGGGCATCTGTGGTTTTTAGCCTTCATATGATCAGGGGAGTCTACTTAGGCACGTATTTCCTCTTTTAGCAAAACTCTGCTCTCCATTCAAACTGCTAGACACAATCACAACTGGAAGTTTGCCAGTGCAACCACAGACTCTGCTGCTGGCTACTGGAGCAGTTGGGGGTTACTTTGCTCAAGGGCACCTTGAGCTGATGCTGTTTGGGGTGCCAAACAGTCTCTTCACTGGCTCAACCAGCTGACCCTAAAGCCAGCTGTGTTTTTTGTGTGTCTAAACTGCTGGCAACACAAGCACAGACCTTGTGTTTAATCTCCATGCACCATAAATACAGCAATTCCCCTCAGAATAAATAGTCCAACTAAAACTGTCAGAGAGACAACAAGAAAGACAGCAGATAAAGAGTAGGAGAGTGGACAGAAAATGGGAGACAAAGAGAGAAAGTGAGGGAAGAAAGCTTGAGGAAGAAAAAAAGAAAGTGAGAAGGGCAGAGAGAGGAGAGTAGTCCCAACACACTCTGGCACACACAGATATTATTCATTCAGAGGATATGAATACACCCTCAAGTGCAGTTCTTTGAGCCACCTGAGAATACACACTTATACATACACACAGAGCAAAACCCGTACACACACACATCTGTTGTGTACAAACACAAACAGTGCAAGAATACACACACAAAAGTCTTCCTGCCAGAGGAAAACATTGTTCAAACACAAATATACAAATGAAGCATGCACATGCCTTCAGATACATACAATTGACAACACTTCAGTACACACGCAGACACACACAAGGAGAGGATATACTGTGAGGAGGGAAGAAAGCGGAGGAGAGGAGAGAGAGAAGGAGGAGCAGAGTTGAAACGAATAGGATGGTGAAACAGCCTAGGAGAGTTCGTGTTTATGAGGATTACATGGAGAGGCTGAGGGAAATGGAGGGGTTGGAAGAGAATAGGACCGATTACTGAATATGGAAGAGAGGGAATGGGAGAAAGAGAAAAGAGGTTGATGGAAGAGGTACAGAAAATGCAAATAAAAAGTACAAACACGGTTGCATACAAAAGCATGGACACCCTCGTCACTGTGAGTAGTTTAGTGAGACAAAGTTGGGCTGATCTTCAAAGGCATGAAAGTAGAAATAAAACAGTCTCCATAATATCTTAAGCAGGATTATTGTGACTATTTTGTTTTTTCACAATTTAAGAGCAGAAATAAAGGAAATAAGCCCTGGACAAAAGATCAGGCTGACGAGGAAGTTTAAGCTCTTAAAAACCATTTCCAGAGGTCTCAGACCTTAATTAGTTGCTTAGGGTGATGGTTTATTCACAAATACTATCAAGAAATGACAGATTATGTACTTCAAATTTTATAAATACCTAAGCTTGTCCAATTAGTACCCATGGCCTGAGGAGTTGCCTAGCACTGTGAAAATCTAAATCCCCACAAAGCATCAGAAGGTGGTAAAAAAGATAGCTAATGTCTTCAAGTCTTCAAGAAGAGGAAATAGCCACTAAAAGGAATGGTGGGACAACCAATATCTCTACAACTTAGAAAACCTTCAGAGAGAACTGCTTTAAGTGTGTGAAAAACACATTAAAATCCTTATTTGGCTGCAAAAGACCTTCAGGGGGATTTAACAGGCTTTGGAGTGGTGCTGCCCTCTACTACTCTGCAGCAACAACTATTGTACACAAATGTGACCTTCACAGGAGAGTCATCAGAAGAAAACCTTCTCTAGCTCCTCACCGCAACATTTCCTCAATTTCAGAAATTTGCGTATGAGCATATAAACAAAGCTGATGCATCATGTAAACAAGTCTTGATGAGGTCAATACTAAATATTCTGCAACACCGAACAAAGGAATGCTCAAAGAATGAAAGTTGCAATATTTCATGAAGAGAAGATCTTTCCAACTGTTGTGTTGCGGGAATATTTTACTGGTGGAGGGGAAATGGATTCACTTAAATCCCTGCAAAATCTGAAAGTAAACAGTAGCTGATTATTAAAAAGAGGAAGGTTTCTGCAACATGATCATTCTTCTAAAGAAACTTCAGAATTCACTTTTTAATATCTCAAGAGATGCAACCTGAGAATTTTGCCTTGCTCCTATCAGTCTTTCATAGGAAGATTGTTTACAAGCTGTGGCACCAACAAAATGGGGTTTTACAATAACAACCAGAATTAGGCTAATTCGACTTTTTCCATCTTTTTAAATAAAAGAAAGAAATAAGAAAATAACAATAATATTGCTTTAAATATCCAAAGAAATATTTCATCTAACTTTATGTTTCTTGGAAAAGAGGTCATCACTCACTTGCTCTCCTGGTCATAGTAACCAAAATTTTAACCAGGAGCCCAAACTTTTGCACGTAAATGTTAGGTGAGATGGAAAGAGGAAATGAAAAAAAAAAGATTATGGTTACATAAAGGGGAAATGCAAAAACAAACAAATGAAGGGGAAAAGAGAATGACTACAAGTAATTAGAGAAACAAAAGGGATGAAAAAGAAAATTTACTCATCCACCCATCCAATGAAAGGAAGAAAAAAAGAAAGGAAAATAGTGGTGGGTAGGGGAGATGGATAGTCACAGATAACACACAGCACACAATGAAAGTGACAGCTTTGCTCCGAGTCTGACTCTGGCTGAATGTTGTTTCATTATAATCTCATAACTGTCAAATCCTAGAGCAACGGAGAAGGGGGGGGGGGGACAGAGAGTGAGGGCGGGTGAAATAGTTTCATAGTGGGAGAGGAAGAGAGAGAAAAACTGAAATGAATCTACACTGCTGGCTCAGCCCAGCTGAATGGTACTGAGGGAGGCAGACAGAGACAAAGGTCGTCACATGCTAGCATAAGTGCATGCTGTTTATTGTGCACACACCACACAAACAATTAGTAGTAGTTTTGTTTGATTGCCTAAATATTCATTCACTACTCCGCTTAGTAGATCATTTGTTTCATGTGAATGCTTTTTATGGAATTGTTTTCTGTTTCCATACACATTCATCCTGTCACTTTTATTTTCATTCACTCACTCATTACCTTACTATCCCACTTATTTATTACTCAACGGCACATTTGTCAGTCTCTAAATCTCTCTAAATCACTCATTTACTCGATTGATTGCTCACTTACTTCTCCTTTCTTCACCTGACAAGTCCCTCACTGTTTTACATACTTACTCGATCAGCATTACACCAAAGTGAATATGTATAAGGCAACACCATCCCCGGTGAAACTCCTGCTAAAATCAGTGTAAATGGGGTAGCGGGTCACACACATTCCCAAGCCAGATCTCCCACGCTGAAGCTCCCTGACAGAATGCAAACACAGCACTCCAAAGGTCTCTAAAGAAACAATGTTGCTCTCATTTCTTTTGCAGAACTTACTGCCTCACTGAGGCTTTGATCAGTGGTAACAAAGAAGCTTGTAAAGCTTTAAGGGAGTTGTATTTCAAAGTCAAAAGCAGTGGTAAAACACAAGGAAAAACTAAAACTGGCTTTAGCAAAACTTAAAAATAAAATAGTGTCTTATGTGTTAGGCATATTCCTTAAAAAGCTTCCACATTATTTCAACAGCACTGTGTGAGCTGATAAGATCAGAGTCCTGAAAACGCATCCCTTTTCTGTTTTGTTTCATCTTGGGAAAAGATCTCTTTAGAGCGATAACATCATTTTATGGGATATTCAGCCAATGATGGCAATCGGTTATGTCACAAAGAGCTTTGGTTTATTGTTTCCCGGCTAAATAGATTTTCTTTAATTGTACAAAAATTGCTATGGCAACTTGGACTGTTCTTATCCCAGCTCATGTCAATCAAACTGTGTTTGCAATGTTGTGATATTGATTACTGCTCTGAGTCATACCGCTCCAATTCCAACCCAGAAAAATGTGATTGCGATCCCAAATAAATATATATTTCTCTTCAGTTGCTTGCAGCCTTTCTAACGGATTGGTAATCCTGCTGACTAATATGAAAAAGTCCATGAGAATTCACTAAAAATGATCACCAGCCATGTCACACTGAAGATCTAAAATAAATTCTGCCTCCAACATGTTTCCATCACTCTGGGGTATTGCTGCCATATTTTCTCATTTGACATCCACACAATGCATCATCCTTTCTCACATATGTCTTCCTCACAGAGAACTACCATAAGTCTCGTTACTCCCCATGCTATGGGGTATATCTAACCTGAACAACAGCTCCATCACTGTCTATATTTCTTCTCTGAAAGACTGTTACAGGTAGCTACTGTCTAAGATCCGAGTACAAAACCTAATTTTCTTGCTTTGTCTACCTTCCACCCATTCAATTGCAACAACCTGGATGCAGTTTCAGCTTGGGTTCAGAAAGCCCAGTGAAAAATCTAAAATATCAACCTAACTGTTTCGTGAGCTCATTTCAGGAGAAAGACACAAAGTGAAAGGAAGAAGCATAACTCAGGGCTCAGCAAACCTTATCACTCCATTTCTCACTCACACACAGAACTCATCATGTTTGAGTCCTTATCTTCACAGTATTTTTTACACCGAATAAAGCTACAGGGGAATCTAAACTGACTTCACACATGCAACGTCCCTCCCATCTTTTCCACACATTTTTCATTCCATGGTCTCTTACCCGTGACAGTGATCAGCATGGGAGCAACCAGTGGCCTGTTGTTATCCAGTTTTCGGCTCAGCCGGATCTCTCCACTTGTGTGATTCAGGAGCAGCAGGTGAAGCTCGTTTCCCCTGTCAATGGTGTAGTACAGCCTGTCTGACACATCAGGGTCATGGGCGGGTACTCTCCCAATCACCCCACTGGGGAAACTGTTGGACCGATTCGACACAAAGTTGTTGAAAATGATTTGAAAGTCCTGTAGAGTTGGTCGATTGTCATTCTGGTCCACCAATCGGATCCTGACAGTCGCCCTGCTGACGAGAGGTGCTGATGTGGCTTGGACTACAATGACATACTCATTGCGGGCCTCATAGTCAAGATCAATGAGAGAAGTGAGCTCTCCTGAAAAGATATCCATCTGAAAGATCTCAGGGATGTTGCCCTCTACAATTTGGTACATGATCTGAGCGTTGGCACCTTCATCTGGGTCAGTGGCAGTGATCTGTGCGACTACAGAGCCCACAGCACTGTTTTCTTTCACCAGAACCTCAAAATCATCAGCAGGAAAGACAGGGGCATTATCATTCACATCGAGGACTGTCACCTGGATGTGGACAGGGGTTTTCTGAGGGGGCACGCCACGATCCACAGCATAGGCAGTGAGCTCGTAGAAGGGGACGCTCTCACGATCCAAACGACGAACGGTTCGGACGATGCCAGATGTGGGTTCAATGGTAAAATCTCCATCACCGTCCTCACCATTTTGGAAGGTGTACTGAACGCGTCCGTTGGCATGTGCATCACGGTCAGTGGCTGAGATCTGGAGGACACTGGTGAAGGGGGGGGCATCTTCGCTCACTGTTCCCTGATATCTGGGACTGAGAAACTGGGGTGCATTGTCATTCACATCATTTACATTTACCTCAACATAGGTTGTGTCTGATTTCTGTGGTATGCCATTATCTTTAGCTGTTATGGCCAAAGTGTAGGTCATCTGATCCTCATAGTCAAGCTCAGCCTGGAGAGTTATCGCCCCTGTGGCTGGATCGATGCGGAACTGAGGGATGTTATCCTCAAGAAAGTATGTGATTCGAGCATTTTCACCAACATCATCGTCTGTGGCACTGATCACAACTACAGTGCTTCCAGGTGGTCTGTCCTCATTCACGCTAACAGAGTAGTGGGCGCTCTGGAATACAGGTCGATGTGTGTTAGCGTCTGTGATGTTGATGTGCACCTGACAGGTATCATGGAGCGTGCGATCTGAGGCAGTGACAGTAAGAACATATCTCCGCTCCTGTTTGTAGTCCAGTGGGAGAGCTAAGGAGAGAAGCCCAGCTCCTCCTGCTGTGCTGATGGCAAAGCGGTTTCTGGTGTTCCCTCCTGTTATCTGGTAGGTCACAGCACTGTTGACATCTCGATCCACAGCTGTGACAGTCACTACACTGGTACCAACCACAGCATCCTCATTCAGGCGAGCATAGTACTCCTTCTGAAGGAACTCAGGGCGGTTGTCATTAACATCCATCACTGTTATAGTGACACTCGCTGTGGCAGAAAGAGGCGGCATGCCATAATCCCTGGCCTCCACGCCGAAGAAATAGTGCTCTACTGATTCCCTGTCGAGTATGGAGCTGACAGTGACCCAGCCTGTAGCAGAATTGATAATGAATGGTGTGTCAGAGCCAGTTCCAGTTAACCTGTACTCCAAACGGGCATTATCCCCAGAATCTGTATCAATGGCCTGAATGTGGAGGATGGAACTGCCAACAGGGGCACTTTCGAGCACAGATGCTTGGAATGGTGTGGAGACAAAGATTGGTGGGTTGTCATTGACATCTGTCACTTGCACACTGACAATTCCAGTATTGTTGGAGAGAGGTGGTCGCCCATTGTCCTGTGCACGAACACGGAGCGTATATTCCCGTTCTGCTTCATAGTCCAGCGGGGCCACCACCTGAATCTCACCAGTGACGCTATCGATGGAAAACTGTCCACGGCTGTTACCACTGATGATGTTATAGTGAACAGCAGCATTACTGTCCTTGTCCCGGTCTGTGGCACTCACACGGAGGATCTCAGTGTGAGGACGCACATCCTCCTTCACTGCCACTACATAGCGTTTTTCACTGAACTGTGGCACATTGTCATTTTCATCCAGCACCGTGATAAAAACTTTGACAGTAGCAGAGCGTGGCCCCGGGTCCTTGCCCTGATCACTGGCCTCCACCTGGAGCGTATAGTGCTCGTTTGTCTCCCGGTCCACAGATCCACGAGTTGTAATGAGACCAGAGCGTGGATCAATCTCAAAGGCAGCTCGAGCAATTGCAACTGTGTCGCCGACAAACCGGTAACGGATATTAGCATTGGAAGGTGAATCTGAGTCGGTTGCTCTCAGCTGTAGGATGGGATAGCCTTCTTCTACGTTCTCTCTGATCGTCTCCCTGTACTCTGTCTGCTCAAATATAGGAGAGTGATCATTCCGGTCTGAAACAGTAATGGCCACCATTGTGGTCCCAGAGAGCCGAGGGGAACCATGATCAGTTGCTGTGATCCGGAAGTAATGCAGATCCATATGTTCTCTATCAAGAATCTGAGTGGAGGTGATGAGACCGGTGTCTGGGTGGATGTGAAAGTAGTCAGATGAGCGACTGTTCATCAGTGGGGCCATTGTGTAGCTCACCTTGCCTGCATCTCCTGCATCTTGGTCTGAGGCTGACATGATAATGACAGAGGTGCCGGGTGGCTGGTTCTCAGCCACTTGTACTTGGTAGTTATACAGTGAGAAATGGGGGTGTCTGTTGGCTGCACGTCTGGAACGTGACCACGGCATCAAAATCCTTCTCTCCTTTCCTCCCCATGATGTATCATCATCTCCTACTGCTATCAGTCGTTCCAGGCTCCTCCCTTCCCTTGAAGTGTGCCTTTCTTCCCCCTCCACCCCACTCTCACCTCCCTCACCTCCCTGGTAGCTTTCATGTGCCTGGCTCTCTTTTTTCTCTATTTTGTTATCTAACTGTGTGATGGCTGAGGTCCTACTGCCCCTATCCTCATCATTTCCTCCCTCTGTCTCGCTTTTTTCTGTCTGGCCTGCTTTTGTTACCCCCTTCTCCCTCACCTTCTCCCAATCCACCTCCTCTTCTGTCCATGGCCCCCTCCCTCCCATCAGCCGCGCCTCTCTTTTGCCCTCCCCCACCTGTAATTTTCCTCCCCAAACATCAGGGGCAACAGCAGCGGACCCCTCCAAGCCCTCTCCCTCCCTCTCTGCGCTTCTATCCCCTTCCTCCCCCATCTGCCGCTTATCAGACAGTCTGACACCTTCGGGCTCTAATGGCACTTGATTACCGGATTTTAATTGCATACGAGCGCGTTCACTTCGCCCAGTAGCCGAACACTCGGGCGAAATGCTTTCAGCGCACCCTGAGTGGACAGCACTCTCCCTCAGGTCTTGCTTTTGTGTCTCACCGTGCCAGTCGGATTTCTCCGCTTTCGATTCATGAGTATTCCCCTTCCCCTCCTTGTCATCCTCGCCTGCTTTGTTGTTATTGCTGTTAGTGTTGAATCTGCTCAGCAGAATTACGTGTTGAGCGTCTGGTGGAGCTGTCCGTTGTGCTGAATTTACCTCCTCCGTTGAGAGTGAGGGAGGGGGAGAATCGCCCTGCAACGTGGTCTGGTTAATTTCCGAGAAAAACGAAAGAAACTTCGCTTTAAAGTGATGAGGTTGCGAGACTATGTGTGGCTTAATTGCCGTTGCTGAGTGAAACGTGGCTGACGCAGCACCGGGAGATGTAACGGGAAACTTAGCAGTCGAGAAAAAGCCTGAGTCACTGGCAGACGCTGCCGCTGAAGTTGCTTTTACTTCTTCAGCAGACTGATGGAGCGGCCTGGAGAGTTTCCCACTCTCTGCATAAAAAACTGTTTGAGTTTGAGTGAGTGTGTTAAGCACCGAATATTTTGATGCGGTTTCAGGAATGGCGCTTTTGTTGGTCAGAAACTGGTGTACAGATGTCTCTGAGATGCTTCTGGGTTTAAATTGGATGACCAGATCCATCTGAGCTTCGCCTCCCCGAGGGACCATAAACGCAGCTAAATATCCGTCCCTCGTTTCTTTTCTACCTAAACAACTAAAGCAACAACCGGGAGCCTCCCTGTTCTCTGTCCAGATTTGATTGCCCTGCCCCCTGGTTGCTGGTGCTGATTTCCCCTGCTGAATCTCATTATCTGTACTGTGTAAGAGCGGCAGAATCGGAAAAGCCAAACCATTATCCGGGTAATTAGATAAATTAATGTGTTTGTTGCCGTGGTGAACCCCTCCTCCTATGTCATCCTTTACCTCTCTGCCATCATCCTTCTCCTCATCCATAATTCTGGCATTGTAAGACCTTGCATCCGCAACATGGGAAGGAGATAACCAGCAGCCTAAGAGTGCCCTGGCACCGTGGTTAATTAATGCCTCCGAGCTATATCTGAGTGCATCCTTCTGCTCATCACGTCCTCCACATCTCTGCCCCCTCTTCTTCTCTCTGTCTCTAATGCACCCAGTCATCCAACTATCATCACCCCCATCTCTCTTGCTCTTAGGATCGATAACATTGTGCCTTCCCAAATGAGAGAAATCACTGGCTCTCGTGTCCACGCTGGCTGAGCCCAAATCAGCATTCCAAACCTTCTTGTTGCTGCTGTCCCTTGAAAATGGCTGTTGCTTAGTTGTATCAGTGTAGCCGGTCTGAGAAGAATAAAAAGTTACAAACTGACAGATGCGGTCTGAAATATTGGTGAAAATGGGGTTGAATTTGAAGGTGTCGTTTGAAGCATCAGCATGTGGTAAAATATATCCAGAAAGAGGACAATTGCACCAAGAGGGAGTGGCTGGAGAGGAGCCAGGTGAAGGCTTGTTGGTCTGGAAAAGAGCTTGTATGTCCGAGCTTAGACAGCGGACAAGCCAGGATGTCGGGGAGCACCATGTAAATAACAGCATCCTCACCTTACGAGCCCTTTTGTACACCTTTCCTCCTCTCCTCTCTCCACTTCCGGGTGCCTTGCGCAGGCCAGAGGCGTGCACAAAGGCTCTGGTAGCACCACGTTTGGCGAGGTGTGGCCTCAAAGCGCACGTTTTAGTTCTTTGTACTTCTCTCTTTTTGCCGTTTTGAACCGGCGATGAGGTGAAAGCAGGTGAAGCGGGAGGTGAAACAACGCCCTTCCTCTCCATCCGTCCTCTCTCCACACCCTCCTCTGCGCGAACGCCATCGGAGTTCAACCTGCTCTTAAAACCGGAGTGGAGAAGAGGAAGAGGAGGTGATAACGATGCCGGAGGGCTGTCTATTCTCTCCCAAAACGTCCCGACTCCTTCTAGTCTCTCTTTCTGTGCCCTCCATGCCCCATCTTGTTGACATCCTCCCAGCGTCCCTGCGTGCTGTACTCCAGAGCATCCCTCAGTGTGTATCCGCACCTCAGTCCACCTGCTAGGGCGTAGATTCCAGCTGCCCTTCGGCGACTCCCCTGCCTCTTCGCTCTGCTGTTGCTCCTGGTTCACTTTACCGGTGTCTCGATTGCAGAGGCCGGGGATCCATCTGTTGGAAGCCCCTCCTGTACTCACCGTCCCTGGGGTGAGGGCTAACAAAGGACCGAGGAGAAGCAGGTGGAGTGCCAGAGACGAGAGCAGGAGCGGGGTGAAGCCCGTTAGCGGTGCAGCCATTTAGTCTCTTCCTTTCTCTGTGTCTCCCTCCTTTCTCCCTCTTCCACCTCCGACTATTCTCTATCTTTCTCTCTTGAGTGCGCCTTTCCTTCTTTCTCACTCGTTCCGGCTAGGTGACCAGTTCCAGGACCACCGGCTCCGCCCGACACCTTCCCCCAGGCTCCCCCGTCGCTCTGTCAGCCTGGAGAGTTGGCATCTACCCGCTGTGGTCTGTGGAGCTGGAGGTCTGAGCGTTAGGAGCGGCGCGGTGGCAGCATCTCTCCTCCCGTTGATTCACATCCAACATGGCTCGCACACTCACACTGACTGACTGGCTGGCTGGCTCACACACTATCCCTCAGAGTGTGTGTGTCTGTATGTATGTGTGTGCGCGCTCTTCTAGCAGCGGCAGTGCAGCCCGGCAGTAGGCTACTATCCATCCACGCATATACGCGCGTACACACACACACACACACACACCATCACGCTCTCCTCATCTCTCCTTTTTCCACCCCTCCCCCTTTTGCTTGCATCTCTTCTCTCTCTCTCTCTCTCTCTCTCTCCCTCTCTCTCTCTCTCTCTCTCTCTCT
>JAOXYM010000014.1:19640474-19654260 GCA_028567055.1 Leptatherina wallacei
GTGTGTGTGTGTGTGTGTGTGTGTGTGTGTGTGTGTGTGTGTGTGTGTGTGTGTGTGTGTGTGTGTGTGTGCATGTTTGTGTGTGTGTGTGTGTGTGTGTTCAACAGAAAGGTACCGAGGGGAGGGGACTGGAGAGGATGGGTTTATAGGCCAGCTGTGTGTAGTCTTTTAGTCAGTCAGTGACCTAAATCACAAATTGAAAAGAGAGAGAAAAAGAGGAGAGTGTATGAAAGAGGGGGAAGAGTTGTATTTATGGATGCAGCAGTGTTGAGGAAAGATAACTTAAGAAGGAGTAAGTAAAAGACATATGGAGGAGGAGAAGGAGGAGGAGGAAACAAGGATAAGAGACAGAGGTTGAGTAGAAACAATCGTGGGGAAAATTTAAAAGGATGTTGACGAATGATGAGAGCGAGGGAAGAGTGAAAGCGAAGAATGAGCAGAAAGGGGAGTGAGAGAGATGACATTTATGGAGCTGAAATTATGCAGAGCAGATATAAATATCTAGGCTTGTTGTGCGTTCTTTGCCTGTTTTACATTTCCTGAGCAAAAAACTTCTCAGCTGCTGCGATGGCTCACTACACAAACACAGAACGCTCCCTGTAGCCACATCATCTCACCACAACATGCATGAGGAAAGAGGAAATATCTGAAGCTTGCCAAGCTGTAAATTTGACACATGAAGAGGGATAATTAATTGTATTTGGCTAGTAAAGTGCCCTTGACACAAAATCCCACATTAAGAATTTATCACTATGTTGCAAATTAAAGAAGAAATTCATCTTTGTAAATAATTGAATTTCTGGAACAGCATTAGGGTTAATTATACACAGAGATTTGCCCCAGCATACAACATACAAAGATCAGAAAGAAACAGAGTCTGTTTTTCCCTAATGTTGTAAATATGTTTCTGGTTTGCTAATTATATTTTTGATTCTGAGCAGGGATTTACAGAACCAGATGATCAGAAACAAGGGAAGAATCCATTAGCTGTGCTGTAAAGGGTTTATATCTCCTTGTTGCAACACCACCTTCATATAACAGCATTAACAGGTCTTTAGACCAAGTGTGCCATGATGATAATTTAAGAAAAGCTTGAAATTTTTCTCATTTTCTATTGGAAAGGTGGCTTGGAAAATATAAGTTTTCCAACTTGGATTTATATTGCAAGGAGGTCCACAGATTTATGAGTTTGTTTTGGTACCTTTGGTATAAAACATCTCAGAGATGTATTGGAACAGTATGTGATTAGTAATGATTCAACTATGTTAAAAAGTAAAACTATAATAACAAAAGCCACAGAGCCCGGCTCTTGAATCACAAATCAGAATCCAAATCTCACATGAGAGGAATTTGTCTTGGTGCATGCACACGTGGTTGTCAAGTAACCCTTGATGGAGAGCTGCTGTGCTATTTACATTATTTATGAAAAACTAGAACTAAGGAAAGGATTGAAATAAAAAAGGATATTAAATATAAATCCAATGTGTTCATGTATACCTGTAGGAACAATAGATAGAATCTATTATTTACAGGATGTTACAGAGTCAGATGCACTTTATGAAACTGTGACAGTGTAGCTACTGTGTGCTAGAGCTCATTGTTTTTGTTCAAAGTTCAGTGTGACTATGAGTCTTACGGCTCTGAAGGAAAAGTTGTTGGCATGCCTTATTTTGTAGGCCAATATGGAAAAAAGGATGGAAGAGGCCATGTCCAGTGTGAGAGGGATGGGCTATAATTTTGTCCAGAAGTGTCCTGAAGCGATCAGAGAGACATGCTCTGCTGTCTTGACTAAGCAATGCGGTCAATCTCACTTTTGTGAGGAGAACTCGACCCAGGCTGTTATGTGAGAAGTGGGGATGGACTTATTGCTGCGTGTGTGAATTTTTGAACTGCTGGAGGAAGAACATCCTCTGCTGTGTTTTCTTGGCACTGACAACCAGGTGGCATTACCACTTCAGGTTTACAGATATGTTGGCACTTTAAAGTAAAACTTTATGACCTTAAAATGTTGTGCTTACTCATGATAATAACCTCATCAGGGTTACCGGCAAATCAGTATCTTCCTGGGAAAATGATCACTAGTGTAGAGACTGAATAAAAGGGCTCAAGAACACAACCCTGTTGTATCCTCCAGTATGCTTTATTGATGTTTTTCCCTTTATTCATTTCTTTTTTTTAATTACTTGTCTTGTCAAGCATTGTGACAGCAAAAAAACAAACAAACAAAAAAACAGCTATTACAGCTGTAGAGAAACTTGGTGGTCTCTGTGAGACAACAAAGCTGTCAATTATCCAGAGCACCTATGTGAATATAAACAGAAAAAAAAACATGAATGACAACAAAAATAGCAACAGCGTCAGCAACACTGTGTAAACATAACTCTAGCTATTGTAATTAAATCTAATCAACAACTTTTTTTTTCTCTTCATAGTGACTTTTTTGTGTTACTCACCTGGAATGTGTTGACTTTCTTCCAAAGTTTCTCATTATTCCAAAAATTCTTATTTTAAAAACAATTCATCATCCAATGATGGCTGAGAATCCTTGAGCTTCACTAGTCTGGTTAAGTTTAGGGACATTCACTGATTAATATGACTGTTGACATTCAGATTATAAGCAACACCAGCAATTATCACTCAAACCCACTTCTGTCACTTGTAATATTTCTAGCTGACTTGTCAAGCATCTTATATGTTTGGGGGGCTTAATGCTGATCATGCAGATTTACAAACTGAGGATGCAGTTTACAATCTGCAACTTTTTTCTTATTTTGTCTTCTCGAGTCAGAATTTTTAACAAAAACATTTATTTGTCATTTATTTTATTTTTTTATTTATATAATTGGATATGTTGATTAACAGACATTAATAGTACTAACATAACAGGAAGCAGATAGCTGAAATGATGCAAACCTGCTTAATCAGATCAATTTTGGTAATCATTTTGTAAAAGGAGCTATTTGAGGTCACTTTTTGTTTGTTTAATGCATTTACTGGAATTAGTCCACAACAGCCTTTGAACAGATGGATGTTTGACAGTTCAAGCCAAATCACTCTTGAATAATGGTTTCAATCATAGCTTCAATCATACAATGAAACACATTTAAAAAATGTTGAGTGGCTTAAACGACCCAACATTTGTCTAAAAATCTAATTAAACTATTATTAGTAAATTGTTAACATCTGGATTACATCCAGGAGTTCCACACCTTGCTTAGAATTCAACTAAAGGGAAATGTGGATAACATGATCTATGAAAATTTTGTCTAAAGACTAGAATAAAAAAGTAGTTTTTATTTCTTCAAAGAGAAATACTGTGATAAGCTTATATCTGGTGGGTTTTTGATTAAAAAAAATATGTGTATAAAGTGGAAAAGTGGAAGAAACATCTTAAAAAAGCCTCTTCCTCCTCAGTCATGTTCAGTAAATGAAATTATCCAGCACAGGAGGTCCTGGACTTGGCTTTATTAAGGATAATTTTGCAGCATAAAATAAACATTCTCTGCTCACATTTGAAACCAAGTAAAAACTATTGTGCTTGCACAATAATGCAGAAAATAATATTTGTGATGGAACTGTGTGTAGACACTGAGGTTCATATCCTATTACAGATCAACAATTAATGGAAGCTTTATTTGCTTTGCTCTTAGCTTAAATATACCTTTCCATCATCATTCCATTATCATAGTCTGACTTTAAACTGGTTGGCAGACACCATTTGAAAAGTCCAATAATAATGCAAAAAAGACGGTGACAAAGATTTTTGGAAGACATGTTACATTTTCCATGAAACTGGTTCCAGCTAGTGTGAGTCCATGGCAAGCATCATGTCCCACTGAGCCAGCACGATATCCAGGAACCCAGATTGGCGGTAAATTAGTCACACATGGTTACAGGAAGAGCCCTCCATGTATGTCGGATAGAACAGGAGCATGTTGCAAGAAAATCTTTACAGCAATTTTGGTTGTGACAGTGATGCAATTCAACATTTTGCACAGCCCTGAAAATATAAAGAAAATGCTTAAAGGCATAAGGCATTTATATAACTGTATATTTACATAACAATGCAAGAGTTTCTTGCATTACACAAATGTTTTTCTTTTCTTTTTTTTTCTTTTTTTTCTTTTACTTCTATTATGTTATCTTATCTGTAATGCTTTTAATGTTTTATGTAAAGCACTTTGAATTGTCTTGAACCTGAAAATGTGCTATACAAATAAACTTGCCTTGCCTTGCCTATGTTCAAATAAATGTGTGGATTAAAAAAAAGATCATTTACAAAAATAAAAGATGGGGCATTTGTTTGATAAGTAAAACGAACATGTGAGAATGTATGTGAAAGTTCAGGATTACTGAACCCAAAAAAATGTGCATTCATTTTACTTACAGGCCGATATTATTATCTGTGTGCGTAGAGCTGATAATTACTTTAGGCGCTCTTCAGATCAGACAGCTAAACTGATCATCAACCTCTAAACCGCATCTGTAATCTCAGTCTAGATACCGCTCATCACTGGACCCCGTTCAGTTTGGATTTGAGTCAAACTGTATGCTTAGCATAGCTTTGTGGCAGCTCTGGCGCTGGTTCCTCCATCACCCACACTGCGTGCTTGGCACCAGGCAAGATCATCTGCAGCCAAAGCTCGAGTGGAAATACACCAAATTGGATCAATACTGAATCCAGGATGGAGAGCTATGTCTTATTACATCACAGCATTGGGAAGAAAGGCTCCTGATTACCTGTGAGGATAACAGCAATGCACAGTTAAAGGAGGTTACTGCGCTTTAACAATTTAATTATATCCACATGGTTACACAGAAAGGGGTAAGTGGTAAACGAGACTTTAGTGGAACAGTATTTAAAACGCACGCACACAAAAACGCACAGCAGGACTTTGTCTTTTTCAACTGGAACTGAACAGAATATGGAAGTTATTTATTTTATGCAACATGATTAAGACCTGATGAATAAAGTGTGGAACCTTTTTAAATGTCCAAGCTTGCTGCCATGTTAACAATCAATCAATATGTTTTTGTTATTTTATTTAATCTTTATTTATCTAATCGTAAAGAAAGACAATATCTTATCAGAAAGGTTTTATGGAGCTCTTTATTTTGGACAGCTGACTCTCAGCTTAGGCTCAACTCTGTTTCATAGCAGGTCATTTCACACTGTGACCAATTAAAGTTAATTTCCACTCCACATCTTCTATGACATCTTTTATTTCAGAATCTCTAAGTCAAACATTCCCTTAAAAATCTACATCACAGTAATTTGTAGATGTGCTATTCCATGTTTTTATCAGATGAACTCAACATGGCACAACAACATAAATCTATTTCCTTTTCTGAGAGAATTTTGTTGTTTCTGTTCTTTAGATTATTTTATTTCTGCCTATAGTCTGACTACTTTCAGCACCAATAAAGTTTTGTTCACACTGTCTGCACTTAAAACCTGGAAATAGCAACAACAAAAAAAATCTGAATATGCTGTAGGTCGTTAAATTGTAAAAAAATAAAAAATAAAAGAAAAAGAAAAAAAGAAGAAGCACAAGACATTTGATCTGTCATCTTTTATTTTACTGCACAGCTGTCTAGAAACAGAGCAGAAGCTCCTCAGATGTAAGATTTAAAAGATAGGTGCTGGAAGATTTTGTGTCACAGACCTTTTAGGGCTTACAGTGGGACGTACTTGTCACTCATTCAAATATAGGCAACCATTCAAAGCACTAATAGCCATACTCTTCATTAGCTTCACTTATGGTGCCTCTGGTTTATGTGCACATTGCATGCAGTTGACAGCATAATTGAGACCAGTACCACTCTGCTTTCTATGGCAGGATACTAAAACAGAATAAACTTGAGTCTTTTACATAATCAGTGAATCAGTGGACATGGCAAAGCCTTGAGACGGGCATTAGAGCAGAAATGAAAAGTATTCAGCAGAACAAAGTGGAATATTTCTTTCTGTATTCTTTAGAGGTATAACTACACTGCAAGGCATCACAGTGCATTTACATTTGCACATTTACATTTTAGCCCCATTACAGCATGCAGCCACTTATCATAAGTGCATTCAGCAGGAGTTTGGTGGGAGTCCAAAGATTATCGTGTTATAATAAAACCCTCTCAGTCAAATGATTGGTACTCTGATGCAGAAATGAGCTTTTCCTGAAAATATGGACAGAACATGAACTCATTCATCCAGTATTTACCATCTTTTATCACATTCAATGTGAGTAAAAGGCCTTTGTGGTCATGTCCATAAGGAAGGGTTGTCTAGATTATCATTTCATTATTTAGTCCAGCTCAATTATCATTCATTTACTTTATGGATAAAATGCTGTAAATCAGTTTGAGCAGTTGGGTTGTACAAAGATGAACGTCTTGTGCCTCTGCAACAAACTATTCTGCTATGGTCTTTGGTTTTGTTTACAACTTTTCTAATGTTTTACATCCCATTGGATGTGTTTTATCTGTGCCTTGTTATGATTCATAGTGTTTTTATTTTCTGTGAATGTTTCCTTTGTCTTTGCAAACCTGTTCCCTGTTATTCCCATAATCTGTGTTTGCTCTACATTTCTGTTTCCTGGTTTGTTTCTTTTTTCAAGATTTTTCTGTCGTTACTATTTTGGATTTATGTTATTGAACTTCATGTTGACTTGGCCTCTCTGTTCCTAGATTCTCCAGCAGCTTGTTGTTTCCCTGCCTGCTATATTGTAGCCATCTTGTAAGTTTACTGTAGATCCACACAATGTGACAGATATCTGATGAACCTGGACCCAGCATCATGTTTTATCTGTGCTAACAGCACAATGATGATATCTACTGAATTGTAGTAGACCGCAACTGTGAAGAAAAACAAGAGTCCAAGTTTTACAATGATATAAAGTAGATTTTTAAAATCTTATTACAAATCATATTTATATTCAAACTTATGTCTAATCATGCAACCCAAGTTAACTATTAAAATGACCTTGATACTTAATATATTATTTGGCCCACATACATGTAGCTTTCAGTCAGTTTTCCTATAAATAACTGTAGAAACTAGGTAGATATACAGAATATGTCTTCCTGCAGTCAAGTCATATTTGGGTCATTGTTACAAGCAGCTGAACAGGAGTGCTCATAGATTCAAAGTGAAAAGACTGTAAATGAACTGTGGCAGGTGTGCACAGATCACTGCACCCCATCTAAATAATGTCCTAGTTATTTAAAAGATGCGATTGGCTGTTTAAGAGGCTATCATAGAAAAACAAGGAGTTTGTGGGATTGTTTGAGCTGAAGTCAGATAAAGAAGAAGAAGAAATACCACAAGTTTTATATCCTGCTGAAACCATATGTCAAGTTCATTAGCTTAATGTACAGTTTTAGAAGAAATGTTAGTTTTAGCTTTTGATTTCCAGATTTGCTTGTATTTGTTTGGATCTAATTACCCTCATGTTCCACAAATAATTTGAAACTGCTGTATGTTCTCATGAAGAGCATCCCCTCAACTGTCTGATCATTCATGGTTTTCCTCATCACTTCACTGAAAGACCATCAGTAGGTAATGTCCATGTTTGTATATGTACCTCCATTTTACTGTGTACTTGTATCAGGGTCAAGTCTACTTTTAGTTCCCAGAGTCAGAACTAAGTGACTCTGGGAAGACTTTGTGTGACTGAGGACATCTGTGGAAAGTGAGGACAGTGTGTGTGTGTCAAACAGAAGAAAGACCTTACTCAAGCCAAGCTCAAGTGGAACCTGACAGTGGAACTGTGAAGTCATCAGATCTGGCAGAGCTGTGTCTGTACCATGCTGTGACAAGGATTCGTGTCTTGCTGTTTATGAGAGAAGCCAAGATGTGAGGATGTCCTGTCCCGGTCAGATATAATTCCCATTTCAAAAAGATCTTAGAAATTGCATGTGTCTGATTATACTGATGCACAAACAGTTTTTCCTGTTGTACCTGTTTGGAGTTTGCATGGGAAATTGGTTCGACTAAGAAAAAACATTCAGAGCGTTTGCACAACAAATCAAATCAACAGGAAGTATGTGCAGTTACAGAAAATATGGTGAACGTGCAGACTTCAAAACAGTATGATGAAACTACATAGGCACATAAAGTACGGGGCGGGCGGCTGTAGCTCAAGAGGAAGAGCAGTCAGAAGCACCGGGAAGTCGGCGGTTCGATTCCCTGACTACATGTTGAAGTGTCCTTTGGCAAGACACTGAACCCCACCTTGCCTCCAGATGTGCCTATTGAGGGTATGAATGTGTTGAAAGCACTATGCATAAATATAAGTGCTGCATGAATGTGTGTGAATGGGTGAATATGACATGTGTCGAAGTGCTTTGAGTGGTGGTCACATGACTAGAAAAGCGCTATACAAGAACAGTCAAGTACATAAAAGTAGGCTACATTTATCATAAAGTATACCTCCCCATGGCTCAAGTTATTGCTCAACAGTAATTGTAATAGACTTAACAAATATACTAATAAATAAGCTCCTGTTTTGGATTCCACACCAATGAAATGAGGACCAAATAAATTAGACAGAAACTCCCATTTTTTCAATCCTTTATTTCCCCGCTTTTACCTTTTCATTGGAACATTTCCCTAATCTGTTTCATTTAATTGAAGAAATGGGATGTACAGTTTAAAGACACCTGAGGTTAAACATATTGTGAGTTATACATTTTTATCATGAATAGCTGGTTGACTGGACTTTAATTGTGGCAGTCTGGTAAGAATACAACAACTTGGTAGGGTTGAAAAGTTGGTTAAATCTTTAACCAAACAGGTTTTCTTGTATTGTGTGTGTTGTTGTTCCCTAACAGAAATGCACCTAAAACAAATGGTTATCAGCACATCAACAAAATAAATGAGTAAAATAATTCAGCTTCACTAACTAAGGTCAACTTAGTTTCTTTAACTCACTCAAAAAAAAAAAAGAAAATTGTGTGGTCTCATTCTCCTACATAATGCACACAAAAAAAGTGTGCTGCTACTGCAGAGGTGTCCTTATGTGAATAGATGCCCCTTAAATAGCTAATGAAGCTGCACAGGGGGGGGCTAAGCCACTAACTTTCTTATTGAGAGCAATATTCTAAATGTTACTCTATGAGAATAAACTTAATGAGAAATGTATCCCACAGTTTAAAGCCAGGTTTAGAAGCATCCTCCCATCACCCTCTCACACACATAAGCCCAAACTGTGGAGTGCTGTCAGCTCAGTAGGGGTCCATTACACACTCACGGATACCCCTCGACTGCCTGCTGCTCCTTTCCAATCGCTAATGCTGGATATGCAATTTGCAGCATCAGTGTGAGTGGATGTGAGGAATAAAAAGTCTATTAGCATATATGCATGTCAGCTTGCATGTTTAAAATGTTCATGTGTGCTTGTGTTTGTGCAAGCAGGAGGCCTAGGTGTGCAGCTTTACAGAAACAGCAGAACAACATGACCTGAATAGACAAATTAAAACGAGTTGGGACATTTATATGAGTTAGGCTAAATATAGTTACATAGATTGATGACTTGGTTAAAGGGAGTTTCATAATCAGTACAGAAAGTTGTCAATGTAAAAAAGTGAAAGGGGAAAAAAATCTTCCCTCTGCTTCTTTACTGTTAAGAATGAAAATGAAAACTATTGAAGTTACACACTTCAATAGTTAGGTTGTCTGTTTGTCACAGGTTTTATTTTATGATTATATTATATTGAATTTGCTAAAGGAGAAATCATTGTTGTCTCTGTTAAACAGCTTTGAAATACAGAAACTTCTATTATCAGATGCTGCATTAACACTGACTCACTGGATGCTTTAAACTAGTCTGGAACACACTGTCAGACACTGCTGCAGCATCACTACGACTCTACAAGCAACTTGAATTGCTGCAAGAGCTACATGGTCATGTATGACTACAGGGACCTGGCCAGTGGTCACTGGGTGGAAGACATGTTGTAAGTAGTTTGCAGGAAAGTGGGTGTAATGAGAAAGTTGTGGTGTGTTTGCTAGAGCTCAAAACAAACTGTTGACAGTATACATTTATCCCATGGCCAATGCTATCCAGTGGTTGCTATACAGTGACAGCTTCAGCTATCATCGCCTTTTCTGTTTCATTCCCTTCCTGTCATTCAACCTGATTTGGAGGTTGGAGTCATAGACTGTGAAGCAAAAACAGTCTGTGTGAAGCTATTTCTTCTTCCTTGTGCTGGACTAAGAGCAACCTTGAGGCTACATTCACTCACTGTCAATGCAAAAGACTCCAGGCTGTTGCCATCTTGTTTGCTATTGTCTCCTCATATTCTGATAATGATTGCAGGGGGTGTTTTTAATGTTTGATGTAAAGTTTTCAAGACTAACTTTATTTCAAATTGCACCTTGAAACTGATTCATTGTTTGTAAGTCAGTTATTGATTTCCAGAGTTTCCCAGAATGTCCCTCTTTTTGTAATTAAGCCTGAACATAAGGAATGCTCAACTTCATTCGCTGTTCATTGTGGCAAATAGATCTACTATTATACTATTATACATCAGAAACTTCTGCATTTGGATGCATGCAGTGCACTCTCAAGAAACATTAAAAACAAATGCAACTATTCAGGTTACAAAACTATTCTGAATGTACCAATTGCATGATTTTTCAATTTATTACCTAGTTTTCTGACTAATCCCAAATGGAAAAACATCAATTTACCAAATTGGCATACAGGAGAAAAAGTGTTGCTCTTGGAACAAGGCCTAAAAGTATTTTTTTACTCAAAATAATAAAAGATATCAATTCAATTCTTGGAGTGGGTTTAGTAGATTTATAAAAAATTGATCAATAAAACTCCCCATAGTGCAAATTGCAAACGTATAGTTAAAATTGGGGCTGAGTAGGTCACACAGTGATTCAATATCTTGCTTACCTGCATTCTGATGGTTACTGAACAAAGGCTCTTGACCTATTGAATACTAAATGCCATTATAATCCAACAACAGAGATAAGTAAAGCTTAGAGCTTAAGCCCTTTCACACTGGAAAAAAAGCCCACTAACATCTGGCTTTTTTCTTCACTGGGCAAGGGTCTGATTTGCATTCATTTCCACATCACATGACTCGCCAGTAGAAACACATGTTTATCAATGTCAGCTCCAGTTAGCAGTGATAGAGACATGAAATCCATGTGGACGCTGCAGCCTATCATGGAGGCACCAACCTAAGTCTTGTCGATAACCACACACACAAACTTGTCTCTGCTGAAGCAGGTTTGTGTGTCACTGAGTTTATGAAGTAATATCTGTTACACTGTGGAAATGTAAACATGCTTTCTGTTGCTTACTAATCCTGTTTTCTGGCTCATTTGTTGCCCCTAACATAACACACGAGAAAAAAAAGAAAGAAAAAAATCACAGATGCAATGCATTTACTGGCAGTAGAGAAGGAATTAATTGGTACCCTTTTGGGAATAAATCAGAGACCGGCTCGGAAGGTTGACCCTGTTGCACGTAATGATGAGGTAAAAGATCTTATCAACAACACTGAAAGCCCTGTCGCTGCAAGAGCATCTTCAGCCAGATACTGAAATCCCAGCTTAGTTCAGAATCTTAACAGCTAAAAGGCCAAAAAGAAAGTGTTTGTTGTTTATTGCCACAAAGAAAAGCTGTATTGAACCAGATTCTTAACTGCTGGATTAAGGATGGACATGGATACACAACCTGTCAGCTGACCTTATAGTGTGTGTGTTTGCTTTATTTTTGTGTGTATGTGTGGCTACATTCACACTTGGGAATGTGCTCACATAAGTACACTCATACACTGATATATAAAATGAGGCCCGGATATAGAGGATAGATATCAGAGATACTGAGGTATTAAGAGGAGAGGGAGAGAAATGGAGAGGGAGGAAGGGAAGGGAGATTGGGTCATAGAAGCTGGGTCTGGTCTGACAGCTGTTGCATTGAGAGTTTATCTGATTAAATCTGGCCATCTCCGCTGTGGGAGGGAGGGACCCAGTTGACTGATGCCCCAAACGCACAAACACACACACAACTTAACTTGAGCTGCTTTTTTTGTTTAAAGAAAATTTAAAAAACATTACATCGCCAAGAGGAAGCAAGAACATGTTGTGCAAGACGATGCCAAACACCTTCTTCATCACCTTCACTCTGCATGATGAAGATTAGTGCTGCACATGATGTCCTACAGAATCTTCTCGGTAACCTAAATTCAATCGTTCCGGGTCGTCTTTAGAGTCAAGATAACCCGTATTTCCAACTTGTTATCCTGATATTTCAAAACACCCAACACACTGAATATTTCATCATCAGTAGAAGCTCAAGATATTTGTGAGCATTAAAAGTCCAAAATGACACTGATGTCATAAGTAAGGAAGGAAGGAAGGAAATGTTTATTTATATAGCACCTTTCAAGATAAAAAAAAATCACAAAGTGCTTCACAAAAAGACACAAAACAATGAAAAGAACATAAAAACAAATAAAAGTAAGCAAAGCCAGTTTAAAAAGATACGTTTTTAGCTGTTTTTTAAAAGAGATCACTGAGTCGGCAGATCTCAGGCTGAGAGGACGGGAGTTCCAGAGGGAGGGAGCCACTGCTGCGAAGGCTCTGTCACCTTTGGTTTTCAGCCGTGTTCGCTTCACAACCAGCAGACCCTGATCAGACGATCTCAGGGACCTGCTGGGAGCATAGGACTGTAGAAGGTTACGGATATAAACTGGTGCTTGGTGATGTAGGCCTCTTCATGTTAAAACCAGGATTTTAGAATGCACTCTGTGGTGAATAAGGAGCCAGTGCAAATGGAATTAAATTGGAGTGACAATTTTATTCCAGTTGCAGATCTATGCAGAAGTTCTGGTGATGCTCTGTTCTGTTTTATATTCATGAAAGCTGTTTGTGAATGTTAAATCTATGTTCTTAAAGCAGTTTTCCATTGCATATGGTGCTGTATGGTAAAATAAGCTTCAGCTTGAGATTTCTACTTCAGTCAGTGGAGGTAAAAAAAACAATATGTAAATCTATACTCACGGTTAATAAACATGCTCAAGTATATTTCATGTATTCATTAGTCATGAACCGAATACACTGTTAGATCAGTGTGAACAAACAAGATGTCCTTGATCTATGATGTAAATTGTGCACCACACATATGGAGATGCATCTTATATTGTGTGGTATTCAGTGTCTAACCATGCTTATGCTTTGTGTGATCACATTCACTTTGACTGTGTTCCTTTTTTCTTTGATATGCCTTGTTTATATCTATGCATCAACATGAGATTCCATTTGTATTAGTTTCACATATGCATACATCAAGGAAAGTCTTGAGAAAAAAATAGGTGAAAGCTCATAAGATGTACAATCCTTTACTAAAAATATAACTTGGTCATATGACTTCACTGAAAACTCATCTATAATCCCAAATGTTGGGAATATTATACTTTTATTATTGTTTCCTGCATGGTTTATTTGTGATATATTTATTATGGTTTTATTTTCCTTCCTACATTGGGCTTATGGCAGTGTTTTTAGAAGTAGATTTTTCTGTCAACCTTCATTTCTCTATAGAATTGCAGAAAAATTTTCTCCAAGGGTAGAGCATCACTGCATTTGCTGCAACCCAGCCCCCCACATCATGAGCAATAGCCCTGGGCAAACGAAAATAGTTCACAGCAATTAGATATACCCAGAATCCTAATTTATATGATATAATTTAATTTTGTTCACAATTTATTCAGTTATTAGTTGACACAGACCATGCCTCAGCCCCCCCCCCCCCCCCCCCCCCCCCCCCCC
>JAOXYM010000014.1:19655398-19679973 GCA_028567055.1 Leptatherina wallacei
TTTCTTTCTTTCTTTCTTTCTTTCTTTCTTTCTTTCTTTCTTTCTTTCTGTCTTTCTTTCTTTCTTTCTTTCTTTCTCCCCGCTGAGTCAGGAAGAGACTCCTTGCCTTAAGGAGAAAGAAAACAGCTCAAAATAGTCTTAGCTTCCACCCTGCAAAGACGTGAGCTGTGCACAATCTTAAAAAGTGTGTTACATCTGTTGATGTGAACGTGTCAGAGGCCCAGATGAAGCAGGCGTCTCACCCGGGTGCGTCTTTCCTCGTGTGGAAAAGAGAGATAAATCTGCTGCCTTTTTGCTGCTGGTTGAGATCGGAAAGTATTAATGTTTCATAGCCCCTCATAGTTTACTCTCATTATTTCTTTTATCTCCTGTTTTGCTGGCTTCCACCTTGAGTGAGTGTGTCTGGTTAGCAAGCACACACAACAACATAAACACATCCTCAGAAAAACATTGTTACACTAAGTTCTTGTTACTCACAGCTCTACAGAAAAGATTCACATATTTTCTTTCCCTACCCACAGATGCAAAAACATTTTTCTGAAAAGGTATTCAGATACACAGCAGATACACAGAACGTATGCCTGTATCTTTATCAGATGATAAATAATGCACCCATCTAACTCTGTTTCTTCCAACAGACGTAAGGATTACGGCCTCTGGGTCAGTATAAACTGATCTGTGATACTCTGTGTTTGCTGACAAAATGTTTCTTACAAATCTGCATACTAAAATCAGATCATCAGCACCAGGATCATGATAAGTTTAAAGAAGTTTTCATCATTCTGTGACTAGTTGAGTTTTATTCAGGTCCTCCTGAGTCCTCCAACAGTCCAAAGATACAGTAAGAGCAAGAAAGCACCACTCAGAAACAGCACCATGTCAACCAGAAACCTTGTTGTTAAAAATTATTCAACCATAAACATAGAGGGGTTGCATCTCTTTTTGATTTATGTGTTTTCATTCTCCCTGTAGCAAACAGCCTCAGCTCTGATGAGCCAGTCTTTTAAAACACTCGCTTTCTCTCTCTCCTTCCTCTCCATTTTTAATCTTTCCCCCTCTTTATAGTTATCCTCCTATTTAGACTTTTCATGCTCTTCTTTTCTATCCTCCTCTTTTCTTCTTCCCCGACTCTTCCTTTACCCCCATCTTGCACTAGTTTGCACATTTCCATGTTACCTCCATATTTCTCCCCATTATTCAATCCCCCACCACTTTTGCCCTCAGCCCATTTCCACCTCATGTATTGCCTCCATCCTACCTTCTGTTATCCCTTTTTTCTATCCCTCCATCCAGCCCTTCCCCTTTACTTCTTCTCCGTCTTTATTCTCATGGGCGTCCCTGACCTCATTCATTCATCTCTCTTCATGACAGTGGATCTGCTTTCAGCGATTACTCTGCATGCCCCACTCTCTCCAACATCCCATCCCTGTGTTTTCCAACCACTTTCACATCCACCCCCTCACTTTTTTCCTTTTCAGTCGTTCGCCTCCCTCTTTTGTCTTGTATCAACCTATCACCCGAGGGGAGTGATTGACAAGCAAGCAGGGGTCTTGTAAAGGAGAGTTTCTGATTGGTGGTGAGGGAGATGAAAAGGATAAAGCCTCATGGACCAGCTGGACTGCACTGCAAAAATGTCTTCAATTATTTTGTGCTCGTTCAGAATATCTGTTCATATCAACCTTAGAGTGGTCACTTTGAACTCTGTAGTTCAGTGGTACATCATATATATATATATATATATATATGTATATATATATAGTAATCTCTCTCTGGGAGAAAAAAAATAATCCTTTTCATACACCCATTTTTTTCTCTGTTTGCCCAAATGAAAACCATCCATAATGTGCAGGTATAAAGTGTCAAAGAGCCAAATTCACCTAAAGGTAAAATAGAGACTTCGGGAAAGCAGTGACACAACACAAAAGGGCAACAGTTATGTAGCTTTGCACTTTAACTCAACACAAACTGTGTCACAAGCCACAAGCATGAAATGGTTTGCTGCCTCAGGAGCCGCTGTCTCAAGTCTCTTTGGTGTTCCAAGGTTTCTTAGTGTTTGTAAATTTCACAGATCTTCAGTGAACAACTTCATCTCCCTTCTTATACACACACACACACAGTTTTTTTCTGAATGGAAATGACATAGGTATCTCCCCAAAGGTAATAAAACAATATACAAGGGGTAACATTGTGGAAAAAAATATTTCCATGTTTTTATTTACATTTGAACAGAAAATAGCATTTCCACAATGATTCATAGCCTTCTCAATAATCAATGGAAAAGCCTTTATTGGCTATATCAGCTATCAAACACTTATAATTGCTTACAAGCTTTTTGCACTTCTTCACTGGGATTTTTGTCTAATCATCCTTTGCAATGAACTCCAGGTTCTGGAGGTTGGAAGGCCTCCTTGCCATTACCCTAATCCATAGTTCCCTCCACAGAATTTTCAATTGGGTTCAAGTCAGGACTCTGGCTGGGTCACCCCAAAACGTGGAGTTTATATTTTTGTCAGCTAATCATTTCTTTACAACTTTGGCTGTATGTTTTGGGTCATTGTCATGTTGAAATGTCCAATGCTCTCCAAGGCCAAGTTTCTCTCCAGACTGTCAGAAATCTTGAAATGATCTTTTTTCATGATACCATTTACTTTTATAAGGTTGTCTGGCCCATTGGCTGAAAAACCACCACCATGCTTGACAGTGGGGATGGTGTTCTTGGGGTTGAATGGTTCTCCTTTTTTACAGCAAATAAAGGCTACGTCTTTGTGGCCAAGTAAAATCTATTTTTATTTCATCTGTCCACAAAACAAAAGACCGGAAGTCTTGTTTGTCCAGATGAGCTTTTGCAAAGGCCAAGCGGACCTTTGTGTGCCTTACTTGGAGAAACAGCGTCCTCCTTGGTCTGCGTCCATATAATCCAACAGTAGGCAGTGTCTGTTGGACTGTCTGCCTTGAGATGTCACCTGCAACATGGCCCAGATTCCTCAGGATTGCCTTGGTAGTGATCCTTAGATACTTTTTCATCTCACACAATAAGTCACATTTGACTTCCCACCATATCCAGTGAGATTGTCCACCGTGTGGAACAGCTTGTATTTTTTTAATAATACTTTGTACCGTGGTCACTTGAAGACTTTTAAATATGATCTTGAAGCCCTTTCCTGAGCTGTGAACAGCCACAATGTGCTGCCGCAGGTCTTTACTGAGCTCTTGTGTTTTAGCCATGACTTTCCACAAACCAACTGCAGAGAGCTGCTGCTTTTCACCTGTTGAGTTGATGAAAACAGCTGTTTACAATTAATCAAGGTAATTAAAATGTTTCAGAACAGCATGGAGTATTTGGGATGGTAGAACCTTGAATTTTCCCAAAGACTGCCACAATTTACAATGTGTATGAATAATTGTGGACATGATATTTCTCATAAAAGCTTAGTCAAGCATAGAAATTGTTTCTTTTTCTCACTGAAGTTTCTCTCAAAAACACATTGTAGTATCATATTTTGACAGACATCTATCTCCTTTACAGTAGAGGAAACATGTTGGTGTATCTAAGAATATCTCTCTATATATATACATATTCACAAACACATACTGAGAGAGAGAGAAGAGAGAGAGAGAGAGAGAGAGAAGGCGAAGGATTGCATTGAGAGCATGTGACACAAGTGAGAGAGTCTCGAGATGCGTGGAGAATGTTCTACTGCTTGCAGCATGGCCGGTTTGGCAGTGGATCAGTGATGGTCTGGGAAGGCATATCCTTGGAGGGGGGCACAGACCTCCATCTGTTAGCCAGAGGTAACCCAACTGCCATCGGGCTGCATGCTGTTGGGCTGTGAACACAGTCCCCACTTGTGGATGTCATGTTGGGCCCTCATACCACCCTCATGGGGTCTTTTTCTGACAGTTTGAGCAGAAACATGCACATTAGTGGCCTGCTGGAGGTCTTTTTGTAGGGCTTTGACAGTGCTCCTCCTTACACAAAAGAGCAGATAGCGGTCCTGTTGCTGATTTGTTATCCTCCTACAGCCCCTTCCTCCACATCTCCTTGTATACTGCTCAGCCATCCTGGATGAGCTGCACTAGCTGAACAGCTTCTGTGGGTTGCTGACTCCACCTCATGTTACCTCTAGTGGTGAGGGCACTGGCAAAATGCAAACATCACCACACATCAGGCAGAAAGGATGAAGACAGGGAAAAGGTCTGTGGCCTCTACCTGTGAGACCATTAGTTTATAGATGTGATCTTGCTAATTACCTTTCATTTTCACTTTTTCTCTGTTCAATTTGTACAACAGCAGGTGGAATTGATCACAATCAGTGTTACTTCCTAACTGGAAGGATTGATATCCCAGAAGTGTGACTGACTTTAAATTACATGGTAATGATTGTGTTCCCTTAATTTTTTTCAGTGTATGTAGTGCACATACACACACACACACACCCGTCCACACACATGCACACACAAGCATACATATATATATATAAGTGTGTGTATATAAATGTATTATTTTACTTAAAGGAAGAAACACCTTGAAAGAAGAAAAGAAGTGTAATTCATGTTCTTTGAAAACAGCTGTTGCTATTTAAAAACAGATGATGTAACCAAAGACAAGAAATAACCCTAAAACCAAAAGGGTTTATGGGTAAAAAATGACAGATGTTGACATCTGACAGCCGGTAGAGCAGAGATGATTGCAAAACACAGATGCTCATTTTTTTGGTTTATTCCTCACGTGTTCAACTTTTACAAACACTGGTGGAGAAATGCTGGTGGGAGAACTACTACAGAGGAGGCCCTCAGTTTTACTCCTAATACTCAACCCTCACTGAAAATATGATCATCTGGGAAAAAAGGGATTATGTTGGTTTAAATTAATTCAGCAATTATACAGACTGCGTGCAAGAAAAGCAGTGAACCCATTTCATCTGACATATTACATCCTATCACACACTTGTAGGAATAGAATTGTTAAATCATTCTGCAAATGTGTCTAAAGCATACTGAACACATCCTTTCAGCTTGAGCTGTTTTGCAGTGCTGAGTTCAAGGTTTGAGGGCCATACATCTAGTGTTGGCTTAATAAAAAAAAAACTGTTTCAATATCACCACCATGTGGTCAATGTGATGGATGGCATTTAGATTACATCATACATCATGGACTGTGCTTAATATCAAGAGTTATGAATGTCCAAAGATGGCACATTAGGTGATAGCGAATCACAAAAAAAAGATGAAAACACACATAACACGTTAAATTGGAAAAATATTTCCATGACTTTCTTTTCTGGCTTGCTCACATGCATATACCCGTGAGCACATTCCCTTTGAAACTTAAACCCACCTGTCCCCAAATGGTTCAGCCAGAGGACAGAATGTGTGACAGTGGGAGTTCATGTCAGCAGGAAACAGGAAAGAGTTAAGAAGAAAAAATACACGTTAATCTTTCATATCTAATCTTCAGTATTTAAGCTTTTTCTTTTTACTTTTTACATATATAGTGAAAGACCATGCAACATAATGCAGACATCCAATGTTTGAGTTTAAATCTACAGTTAGTAAGGGATCATTGAAAAATTTATATTTCACATCTAAACTTTTACACATTTCAAAGTCTGTTTCTGAAACATTTTTGCTTTAGATATGCAAAAACTATTATGTATATGAATTTGTGATCTGCCGTCTACGAGAAAGACAGATGCAGCTGACAGCTCATTACTGGGGGTTACAGACAGGTTGGGGGAAAAAGGCAGCGCATCATTAAACTGCTCTGGGAGCTTTCCACATTTATTGGTTATAGCTGATTATTAAGGGCTATAAATGCCCGCAATTTATTCCATCAAAACTGAAAGTTGACTCATTATTCTATCATCATGCATGTGTCTCCTTCACCGTGCAATCCTCCAAAGGGCTCAGCACCTCACTTTGACAAACAAAGGGGCTTTGGATCTATGTCACATGTTCAGCCGGTTGCCCTTTATGTTCTGTCTTGGCAGAAAGATGTACTGTA
Organism: Leptatherina wallacei; assembly: GCA_028567055.1. Lineage (NCBI taxonomy): Eukaryota > Metazoa > Chordata > Actinopteri > Atheriniformes > Atherinidae > Leptatherina > Leptatherina wallacei. Next base: position 19,661,403 of record JAOXYM010000014.1, read on the forward strand.
TCATTACTGTGTGGGCTCACACCATCTGTAAATGTCCCGACTGCCTTTGAAGAAATACTGGAAGGAACTGACGGTCACAATAAGTGAAAGATTTCTTGTCCCTCAAAACACCATAAATTAGGTAAATCCTTTTATCTTTTAAAAGATGCAGTTCTGTGTGTAAACACATGTTAAGCAGCATGATAATAGCATCATTATTAAAGCAGTAAAATGGTTTGTCTGTGCCCCTCAGGTAATTAAAACAGCCAATTATTTTGTAGTATTTTTTTTATCATGTAACTACCAACTTAAGCCCCTGACAGTGTTACAGATCAGAAAACCAGCAGCTTGGTGTTGTCACTGATGATTTATTGATCCCACATGTGAACATGTAGCACAGCATGGAAAGCAGAGATTTAATCCCACAGTGAGAGGAAAGCTAGTGGTAGAAGAGTTGCATGTGAGAGATGTAACGTTCTCATTTTTCTATCTTTGTGGGGTCCAAAAACTGTGAACACATATACCTCAGGAGATTTTTTTGTGGACTGAATGGTAGGTGTCACATCTTTGAAGGTATTTTTGAGGGTCAAATCTTTGTTTAATGGTTAGGGGTTGAATTAGGTTAGGGTTAGGCTTTTAAATGTTATGTTTAAGGTAAAGGATTGTGGAATGCAAGATGTCAATGATGAATCACTTTGAAGACAGAAAAACAAGCTTTTGTGTGCGAGATCTTGTACAGAAATCAGAATAGAGAGTGAGGGACAGAGAAAAGTCAGATAACATTGTAGAAAATCAGAAGCAGCTGTATCTTAGTTCATTTCTACTGAATGAATGGAAACACAGTAATTAAGAGAAAAACTGAAAGAAATATGAGGTGGTCAGGAACATATAAAACTAAATATAAAAACTAATGTATATAGTCTTCCTAAAAATGATTTATACCTCCCATTAAATAAAAGGGAAAAAGCAGCTTTCACTGAAATAAATTGAAAGTGACAAAAGTGATAATAAATAAAAAAATTATGAAAATCATGACATTGTTTTGAATCATGGTTCAATTGAAATATTAAAAAAAAAAAAAACAAGCAAAAACAATATGTTTACTACTATACATTACGTCATTCATAAGCTGATATTTTGTTGAGCAATCCTTTGAGGCGATCACTGCAATCAAGTGTTTTCTGTAACTCTCAATCAGACTTCTGCACCTGTTGGCAGGTATTTTGACCCACTGTTTGTCAGCAAAGTGATCGCATTTGTCCAGACCTTTCTTTTCTTTTCTTTTTTTTATCATTTCTTTCAACTCAATTAAATTAAAAACAGTGTCCTATTTCACTAAATTGTAATTTAGCATTTTTTTCTGGCTCCATTATTTGAGTGACTATTGTAAATTTGACTTTTTCTTTGATGGAAAGTCAGGAATAATTTTGAGGACAACTGTATAGTCTTACTTCATTATATATTAATTATAAGACCAGGTCTTACTCAGCAAAGAGGATGTGTTGCATCACAACCCCTTTTCTTGACAGTACACTCACCAGACATAAATCCATCCTGTACGGGATGTAGATGGAACAAGGATCACAGAATGTGGACAAACTTCATGTACAGTAAAAGTACTAATAACACCAGTAGATGGACGCAGATAACAAAGAAGAAAAATTTACAATCTTTCACTTCATACTAGAGAAGTATGGTTCATCGGGCCAGGTTAAATCATCATTTCACAGGAATTGAGACATTACATACTCCTGAGTAAATGGAACGCAGCACATGACATCATTGGCTTGTAATAAGCTGTAGTTAAATAATGTCTTCTTTTAAATGAGAGTCAAAAGATCGAAGTAATGATGAGAAGAAGGGAGAAGAAAACAGGTTGGGAATCCAAGAGAAAAGAGGGGATATATCAGCCAAAGACAAATGGTATGTCAAATTATTTACGCTTTTAAATTTAGCTATGGATTACTGGTACATATCCACGCAGTGAGTGGGTTGTTGGATCTGTGTGGCCATGTGCATTTGTAATTATGAGGGGATTTTATTTGAGTGTCAATCTGTCTAATTGAAGCTAGAGATAAATAGAGTCTGTCACCATTATTTTATTTCTGCAGAGTGGAAACAGAAAGTGTGGCTGACTGACAGATGTGTATTGGCATTGGTTTGGCCGTAGTTTTCGTTAGAAGCAAATGGTTAAAATGTATTCACATGTCACATATAATAAACATATTTAGACATTTAAACTGAAGCTAAGTTGTAAGCAATGCCAGCTGTAAAAGCTAAGCATGGACTTTATCGTATCTGGCTTATCAGAACAAGTGACATAAATGACTGTATTTGGTGTTATAAATTATTTCTAAACTTTTTTCTTTTTTTTTTAGTTTTGGGCCCTTGAGCTTGAGTGCATTATTAAAAAATACTAAGATTAGTTGTACGTAGTTATCTGGGATCCAGTTTTTACATTTAGAAATATAGGACACTATGTGAAACCACTTGTATTGTGATTCTATATTGAAATATGGTACAGAATAAAGGGATTGTGAATGTGGCAGGAAGATCAGATGTTGAGGTCTGTAAAACAGTAACGCTGATTTAAATAACTATTATGCAGCTGTTATATGCAGCATGCAGGAGAGAATGTATTGTAGCAGTGTGTAGTGTCATAGGAGAAAAAAAACAACAGTGCCTCTCTGTGCATATCCCCTTCTTTAATACTCTTGTAATTACAATTTTATTTTTATACAAAACAAAATTTAAAAAAAAGAAAAATCCACAGAGTACAATAAAAAGGAGTCAAACAACATTTCATGCAGTGAAAAGTGAGTTTGTTAGATGTCAAATATTTGTATAGAATACATCAGTTTTGTTCATCTTGATATATAACCATTGAAAATAAAAAATTAGAAAAAAACAACTTATCAAATAAAATAGCAGACAGATAAAACAAGCTATGGCACATTTCAACAGATGGTACTTCACATTTTAGACACACTTAAGGATCAATTTAAGTCATCATTTCTCCTCCCCACAAAGATTAATAAATAAGATTTTTGGCATAAAACTCTATTAACCATTGTTTTTATGACATTTCATGCATTCTCTAAAATGTTGGCACAACGCCCTACAAACTGCTACTGTACTGTTTTTTAACAATAACTTAAAAGCAGCTATTATACTAATATCTGTGATTTGTCAAGCAGGATAAGTGACTAATTGAAGGAGTGAATATTAATATGAACACAGCCATTAAGACTCAGATGCAGAATATATATTGTGTACAGATCTCAATAAATATATCTGTGGCACCGATAAATACAGGGAGGTTTAATTACATGGAATAAAATTTTCAAGTGAAACAAAGCTTCTTTTTTTTCCCCTCTCTCTCTTTTGGCAGTGATGAAGACACCGGCATGTGTTTTTACCAACGAGAGATGTCCATGGAGCTTTTCAACCACCAGAGAATTGGACCAGTGAAATTTACACTGATCATTTACCTCCATGGGTCAAAATATTCCTTAAACAACAGATAAATAATTCAGATCATTTAACTCAGATTAAACTGAATAAATACTAAAGCTGACAGCTACATTATACAGCTGATAGGGGCTGATGTATTTAAAATATTCGGACTTAAAGTATCTCCAACTACACTGCCAAAGAACTGCAGAAGAAACACTGTGGGCTTGTCAAATCTCTTTATAATCTCTAACAATGCTAGAGAGGTGAGTGTCTCAGCTGGATACACAGCACATATGAAAGTGTGTTTAAGGAGCAGGTGGAGGAGGTAAAGCTAGCTGTAGGATAGGAGGATTTGCTGAGGCTATAGCTGCCTGATTGGGGGGAGGTTGAGGGTCTCCAAAGCGCTGTGGTAGAGCTCCCTTAACGCTCTCAGCAGATATAGACGACAAAACATCTGGTTAAAGAGATGAGGCAAAGGCTCCTGGAAAGAAAGTGCGGGAAGTTATTTAATGTAAAAGAGTATAATAAAATAGAAAATAGAGAATAAAAAAAAATGATGTGGGGCAATGAGCATTATAGATAATGACAACAATGTCTTAAAAAACTTTTTGATGATCACATCTATGGCATAATCCAAGATTATCTTTCATTAAACACACACATAAATAGATGAATACTTCCTCACCCCCAACACGTGGACTCTGTTGTAGTACGAACTGAAGTCTTTACTGAGAGACACGAGAAATTTACAGATCTGAGGGACAAAAACATTTAAGTTACAAAAAAATATTTCATGGAAAAAAATATATACATTTTTTTTTTTAAATGAAAACCATTGATCTCTGAACATACCTGTTCAGTCTTTATGTTCGCTCTGGCTCCTCCCCCTTCGCAATCCAGCGCTTGTCCTGATTGGTCCAGCAGCTCAGAGAAGGGAATGAGATAATTGAAGAGGAGAAGCCACTCGCCCTGTCAGTCAAAACATGACCACAGCATCACTTGCCACTGTAATTTATAACATTCATTATTCTTTATTGGGAAAGAAAGAAAAAATAAGAAAAATAAATTCAATCTACAGAAATTAGAGACAGAAGATAAGGAAATTAATTGGCACCTCTTCTTTCAGAGCAGAAAAATCCAGCTGGGAACCTTCGGGGATTTCTGGGTACTGGCCTGCAGAAAACAATCAAAAACTATGTAAACATATATGCTGATCCACTGATTTCAACATGTATTGAGGTTACACTATAATTCTCATGAGTCATATCCACCCATTCAAGAAAGATATTTTACTACCACATCAAAGCTGATATTTTCCTTTTTATAATTTACATGAAAATAGTTTTTTTTTTACCAACATATGTACTGTGGGCAGCAAGATCAATGAAAGAAAAGAAAATATTTTTCATCTTAAACACATGGACTTATGTATTATATGTAAATATCATCGATGTCAACAGCAACGGCACTTTCATAACAGCAAATCTCAGACTTCTCTGGGCAGCAGATAAACCACAATAGGCTTGACTTATAGGGATGAGAGGCTTTAAACAGGCGGTGTAACAAACCCATTGCGGCTCAGAACAGGTGCTGCAGGACTGTGCGGTACATTATTGTTGAATTATAAAGTTATTGATCAAAGAAATGAAAGATAAGTCTCACCCTTCTCCACTCCTCTCTCGTAGCTTTCAAACAGAGTGTGCAGTCTGGCGCAATTGTACATCACAAACACTCCACCACGTGGACCTTTGGTTGACACGCTTCCTTCCCTCTGGACGTCCAGTGTCACCTAAAACAGAGGGCTGTCAATCATTCTGCCTCCACCAATTAAATCACAGTAGCTTGAGGGAAATGTTCCTTGTTAGAGAGAAGCGCAAAGTACTGACGGGAAAGTAAAACAGATTTAATTCATCAATGTTGGCATCTGGGAGGGGATGGGGATGGGGGGGGGGGGCCTTGAACACATTCACAGCAACAACTGTGTGACACAGTCAAAGGAAAAAACCAGCTGAAATGTTGACTCACAGGACTTGTGTGGACTGTTGACAGCAGCTCAAATCTGACCGTGGCAGAGGTCATCACCTTGATGATATCATCCCATGTCTGGCCTACAAGAAAAGGGGCATTTCACACTAATTAAGTACATTTGTAGTTAACAATTACATTCATTCAAGTTCCTTTCACTAAGCAAAGAACATAAAGTACATGCAAGGAGCATGTATAAATACACGCGTGTGCAATGCTTTTAAATGCGCACACACACCTTCCACTTGATCTCCATACTTCATCTCTGAGGCTTCTTTCATCTGACCTCTTCTCAGCCTGGAGGAAGGAAGAAGAGAAAAAACCTAATTTATACCAACAGCTGGCTGAAAATAAATAACAATAACACACAACCCACAAATATTCCTTCAATTTTGTTTAATCATAGTAGAATTAAAAACTTTCAGGGCAGATCAAATTCAAGTAAAAGGTTGTTTGTGTGATAATGGGCACCTTTCTTGTAGAGGGAAGTGTAAAAGGAAATGGACGAGATGTGTGAAAAGATAAGGGAGGACAAAAGACATGAAGAGATAGAGACATGAATAAAAAAAAAAGTGATGCATCTTACTGCAGGTACTGTGCAGCTGTGAGGTTAGACCCAGGAGTCTTCACAGGTCCACACACAAGATGTTTCTGCAGCCACAGAGGACAGAACGGGTCCAAAATAGGAACTAAATGGATTACATCACTGTAGGTGCAAGCAAATGTGTGTGTGTGGTTACCTGTGTATGAGCCACTCCTCTGGCTCTCCACAGCATTGCTATCTGCTGCTGGCGGAATTCATCTTGACAGGAAGTCACATGTAACACTGTTACCATGGCAACCTGCAAAAAAATAAATAATACAGCAGGATATTCTTGATGAGCAAAAAGGAAACCGGTAATACATGGTGGTTTGTGTACTGCAGATTTGCTTGTTTGTTTATCTTACTGTGCAATCGGCTGTGGATAAGTCCAGTTGTGCCAGGTGGGAAACGCTGTCTCTGTGAACTGAAACAAACCATGAATATCCTCTCACCAGTTCATTTAAAGTATGAAAAATCTTTCATCTTTCCAGCCATTTGACATACCTAAATCAAAAGGTGAGACTTGCAACATCATTTTGGAAAATACTGACTGGGTTTGTTGTATCTAGTTTGGTAACAGCGCTTATCTTTAGAAACAGAGTAAACAGCCAAAGAAAAGTCTTAACATCACCCCTGAGACCCTGTAATCACTACCAGTACACTGAGTTGCATTTGTTGATAAATGAAAAAAAAACTTCCTGTTGGTTACCAGGAAACCTCGCTACAAAGAGAGGACTTAGGGGCATCATAAGAGAAGCAGCTTTCATGGTAAAGGGATTTGTTAATTTCTTCAGTCAAGAAAATGGTCTTTATGTTTCAGAGTATTATCGTCGCATTTCTTGTTTCCACAGTCAGATACTGAAATACTTTCTCCTGCTCACAGTCTCTTCTGGCTCACATATTTATTTGCTCTTGGAAATCTAATTCATTGTGTGGCAGCTGATCATCGAGTAAAGTAATTAGGAGCTTAGCAAAGGGGTGCCAATGCCCTCAGGAAGAGTTTCCCGTCATTTCCTTGCCCTTTATTTCAGTTTATCTAATTTCGTGTTGATCTTTCCCCAGCAGCGCGATTATTCCAGACAATAGAGTCGGATTCCTTGTAACCTTGACTGGATTACTAACATGTTACCAAAGTGCGGGTGAATCTAAATTTCCCTAATCTGAATGAAAACAAGACTGAGATCGTCTCATTCGGAAGATCAAACTTTGTAGGTGACAGATCTGTTTCTCGGCTCTTTGGCTTCATCTAATTCTGTTAAAAAATACAGTTTGCTTTTTGACAGCTGCTAAATGTTAAATCTGTTTTTTTCTTTCAGTTAAAAAGCCAAGGTAAAGCTCTGGCTGTCACAAAGGTTTTTAAAAAAAACCAGCATTCATGCCTTCCTTTCAATATGGCTAGATTACAGCAGTAGTCCTTTCATCATTTGCAGCTGGAATAAAATACTCGTCTTTTAACAGATTCTTTTCTAATGGACTTTTTCCCATGGGTCTCCTGTTTGTTTCAGATTGATTGTAAGTTTTTATTGCTGTTTTTTGGTGGTCTGAAGGTCAACCAAGATTCAAGATCTGTATTGTCATTATGCAAGTACAATTGATTTTTTAGGAATCTGATGCTACTAAATGTTCTCAGATCTGAAACACAAAAAACAGGCGACCCTGCCTCGTCAGCAGCTGCTCCTAATTTATAAAGAAACTTGTTAATTCAGAAACATCTGGGAACCTGGAAACTTTCCAAATGCTGTTGAAGGCCTCCCTCTTCTCATTGGCATCAACATTAATACAGTTTCGATTTAACCCTATATGTTTTTTTAGAATGTTTTATCTAAACAATTTCATCTGCTGTGTTTAACTGGAAGTTATTTTATAGCTCTCAGTTTGTTGGATTTGTTGCACATCAGTTTGGTGCAACTTTAGTTTGTTTTATGTGTTGGCTTCTTTCCTGTAGCCAAGTGAGTGCTTTCATCTTGCTTCTTAGAGCATTCCTTATTGGTGGGTGCTCTTCTATCTAGTTCATCTGATCCCACCTTTCAGAACTCTAGATTATGTTTCTATAGTCCAAACTCTTGAATTAAATATATTCTTAACATATATTGTCTTGTTTTAACTTTTGCACAGCAACCCCCTGTCACTATGGTAACTTAGAAGGGAAATAGTGTCCACTGGCATGTGGTTAAAAAATCCAGCCATCCTTTGATCAAACTGGGAACTTACTCTTCAAGGACTGTGCGCACCATCGACCAATAATCAACTGCTACATAAAGATTCAAGTTCAGGAGTAAAGATCCGAGAGTCGAGGTTTTACAAGCAAATGGAAGCAACTATGTGTGAGGAAGATGGGTTATGATGGAACCCTACAAACCTGACGGCACTTTTGAAAAAGAGCAGAGGACATTTACATGCAAGTAAGGACTAACTGAGGGCTAGGACAGAGTTTTGAGGGGAATTACGTAAAAAGAAGGTGAAAACGTGAAAGTTAAAAAGCATGCTCTCAATTTTCAGTTGTCTGTCATTAATGTGCCGAATAAATGTATTTCTTAACGAAGGTGTTGCTGTTCACTTTTCCATGTCATTTTCAAGGCTCCAGTCTTTTTGGTTGAAAGTCAGAAAGCTGAGAAATGACACTAAAAAGTGAGTTTTTTTTTTTTTTTTTGGAAGCCTGTCACACAGCCTGTCCACAAAATTGATGAGGAAAACAAACACACTCTTAGAATAAAAACTTCAGCATTGATAGGCAAGGCAATTAAACGTGTCCACCTGGCCTCACCTGTGCAGGTACCGAGACTGGGGTCATACCCCAGCAGCCCCTCCTCTTGGAAAACTCGTTTTAAGTTTATTCTGAGCGCTCCCTCGTTCTCTCCCTCCTCCGCTTTGCTCCCTCCACTGGTTCTTCTGCCTCTCTCCGTTCCCCTGTCTCTGTATGGTGAGTTCGCAAGTGCCTTATGAATCTTCTCCTCTCGCTCCTCATTGGTCCAATTAGCCGGAGCTGTCGGCCAAGCAATTCCAAGGGCCCCGAGGAAAGCGATGATGTCGCTGTCTTCAGGAAGCGTGGGGCAATACAACACTGTAAATCTATGTGAGGAGAGGACATTCACATGGTTACTGATATTTTCATTAGTTAAAAACAGAAACTGAAGATGTGAGCTTCTTCACAAGCACCCTGTTAAGCTCAAATGCACCCAGAGACTCACCCCTGTCTTCTCAGCAGTGCCCCCATGTGGTCAGCCAACAGAACAGTCCTGAGCTGACCCAGACTCAGTGTGTCAGGGGTGGGTGTGTTGGGCTTAGGATGCAGAACTGGACAGTTGAGCACAACGCAACCTTCCCTCTGATGCGAGGGCTTTAGGTACTCTGTGGTTCCATCCACCAGGACAGCTCTGAATGCTGCAGCCCGGTCCACTCGCAATCTTAACCCTTCATCCATCACCTCCCCACCTGCGACAGGGAGTACCCCACTACCACAAAGTGATAGGACTCTGGACATCACTGCAGGAGGAACCTGATTGGGAACAAGATACTGGTTTCTAGTTGATACAGTACGGTCTTCAAATGCAACAGCATTGTGAAACTGTGAAGTAATATCTTAGGGTTATATTTTTAAGTTCATACTATTGCATATGCATGAACAAAAAGACCCACATATTTCATATTTGTGTGCTTATAGTCAAGCAAAAATTCACATCACAGTTTGTTGCTGTGAAAAGATCAAAAAATGGTGTCTGCTTCGTAAAAATACCAGTGCATATCTACAGTACAAACACATTAGATATGCTCATGGTGCAACATATTACAGGTAAAAAAATTAGTGCTTCACCATACAAGCATGCATCCAACATGCCCACTGAAGTGGAGCTTAAAAGATGCAGATCCTTTTCATAGTGGTGGGTTTTCTTTTCTTTTACCTGTTGACATAACTATTCACAATGTTTTTATGAGCATCCTCAATTTCAGCTCAGCCAACTGACTCATAATGTGTCTGCCACACATGGGTTGATAATTACAGCTGCAGGCTGTTTCTGTCAGGTCGATCACGATGGATCAAACTCAGCGGCCTCCAATCAATCCGACATTCACGTCTGTGTCATTGTCATTTGAATGCGGTTATATTAAAAACTGAAGGTTTCTCTCATTGATGAGTGGGCAACCTTACCCTTTGGACATTATTTGTGTGGCGAACGATGGCGTCAGGTGGACACAGTCAATGGGTGGACAATAAATAGTAAATAGTTCCGGTAATCTTTTCTGATTGGCTGATGTTCCAAACACTTTAAAATACTTTTGATCCAGGTGGATATTGCTGTATCATTGCGCTACACGACATTGCAAGCGAACCTGTTCAGGGAACTACACTGCTTCGCGGAAGAATATATTGGGAGTTTTTGACCTAAGAATTTTGCGTGTTAATTAACATAATGAGAAAGGGAACTAGGGAAGGTTGGTACGACAGACAAGCTGATAACTACTTCAAGTTTAGTTATAACTCTTGTTTTTATTAAGCCAATAATTACACAGTTCGTGTCTGTAAGACCAGTGTTAATTTGAAATTAGACTAAATAAAACACTGCAAAATTAACATTTAAATTTAACGAGCTGCCAGTAAACCTTACAGGTATTAGCCACACCAACCTGTCCGTCCGCATATAGCGTGTTGAGCATCGTGGTCGGGGACAAGAAGTCCCTATTTCGTAGGTTTTTGGCGCTGCTCTCCTTGAACCAAAGCTTCTCCGGTTCGGGGAAGACCCTGTCACCGTTTCCTCGGTTAGAGCCGTGGACATTTTCTCGCTTCCCTCGCAGTGCGGAGCTGAGGGCTCGGACGGTAGAAGTGATCCGAAGAGGCGAGAGCTGCTCGATGTTCTCCATCACCCCCACAGCATAAACAGGTGAGCTTGCTTACCAGCCTCTCAGCACACTCACACCCTGATCATATCCTCTGTAAAAACGCCAAAAAAACGTTAGTAAAACCGACGCTGGCCTTGCGGTATTCTAGCGTTACTGATTATTGGTCGATGTCAGATATTGGCTGTGAAGGGGGACTGCATTGGCTGTTTACCCGTTGCGGAACCAATGAAATGCAAACAATGTTTCTTCCGAGATTTATTTTTTTGCTGAACCAGTGTGGCGCCATCTGGTGGACACGTGCCACGCAATATTTTCTAAATTTGGAATTGAATTATACTTTATTAATCCCAAAAGAAAAACAAAAATGTTGTTGCTGTACATTTAGGGAAAATAAAAAGACATAAAATAATAATAACTAGTTGACAACATGTTGCAGAGGCTTGGGATCTCCAAGGATCACTGCGAATGCATTGGGGTGTGGTGTCTTTGATTATTAATTAGATGTAAATTTAAATATGAACTATATTTTCTCATTAAACTGCACTGATTTGAAACCCACATTTTTCAAAATGATGTATCAAGAAGTTGATTATTGTTGAAAAGACTCACATTTTAAAGCTCATCAGCATAAATCAATAACTTTAATCAAATTCTAACTATTATCTGTTGATATTTGAGATTGATTCACAGCTGGTCATCATTAATGTGCAATTTGTCACTGATTTTATATAAATTGAAAACAATCCCAGAAGATTTATCTTGCTTTTTTGTCTTGTATTTACTGAAGAATTTTTAACACTGTCTGACTTTCTGTCGGCTTCTCTATGGAGACAAATTGGACTCCGTTACAAATGTGTAATGTGTGTTTTGCTAATGCCTGAACTGTTTTGCCAGTAATTTAGAAAGATTGCAAATGCATGCTCAAATCTTCACTTAGATACCAAACAATTTGAACACATAAATTTATGCATGCACATATTACTAACTGTAAAAATATTTGTTGCACACAGATATTTATATTCAACTTCACAGATGTGAGATTTTCTTTAGTTTACAAAGGTTATTTTGCTTACAATGTATGCATGATGCATGATCTGACATGCACAAATCAGATTACGTTTGTGCACAGATCAACTTACATGGGCATGTGGGGTTTTGAGACTCCTTTCATGTGTACAAATTCTTCAAAGTTCAACAATTGCATGGTACATTTAAGTACTGGGGAAAAGATGAGTTATTTGGATTATCGGGGGGTGGGGTGGGGGGGGGGGCACCATTATTGAAAGAGAATTTAATAAAAAGGCTGGACTTATTTTACAGAAAGATTGTCACAGATAATATCTTTCTGGAATAACTTTATATAAGCAGAAGAAAGTATAGTAGAGCTCTTTGGGATTGCATATGTTTGCTTTTTAGGTTAAGAAATGAAACCCAAATGGAAAAGAACAACATCCTTGCATTTATACATGACTAGAATTTGATCATGGCTACTTTTTGTCTCTGGCACCAAAGTCACTGAATACATCAAAGAAAAGGAGTGGAAGTTGTCACACACCTTGAGAAAACTAGATCTAAGGGGACAGTCTAGGATCTTTAAGCAGAACAGCTTTCTGGAGCACACATCCAACAGAAGAAAAGGGATTGTTGATCATAAAAAGATGAAATGTTTTTGTCAAAATTAGTCTGGAATGAGTCCTGACTTCAGTGCCTTCAATATTTTTTTCAATGATTGAACATGGAAATGTTTTGATAAGGAATATTTCGGTAATTTCCCGTTATCTTCATCATGCAGTTGAGTGGTGGCAAAGCAGTCTATTTGGGGTTTTACAGTCATTGGGTTTTACACTTAATCAAATTTAACAGCATGTGAAGAATCTCTGTAATGAGTGTAATATTTGGCGCATGGAGGGTTTTTTTCTTTTACATTTTCAATCTATCTCTTTGTTGTTTTATGTTTACACTTCTTTATTATTATCATTATCCCTAGTGTACATAAACTATTCCTTTGACTGGGGAAAAACAAAACACCAAACCGGTCCTCTTCCGGCGCAGGAATTTGACGTAAAGGCCCGCGTAAACATACATGGGATGCGTCGCGTTGGTAGTATGTTGAAACGTTTCAGTGGCATCATTTGTCACAAAAGAGGAGATGCACAACTGGCAGGAGAACGAAATCAGAGAACTTTTGAGTATCCGGGGGCTCGAGACGATTCGTAACCAGATCACGGGCACGGTAAAGGACTCGGTGGTCTACAGCAGGATGACCAAGCTGCTTGCGGAAAGAGGGGTGCACAGGTCTCACATGCAAGTGATCAGCAAGCTGAAGGCGCTCCGAAAGCAGTACTTGAAATATCACCAGCAGAAGACCCGCTGCGGCAACAAACGTGTCGACTGGCTCTTCTATGAGCTGTGCCACAAAGCTTTCTCTAATGCGCATACAGGGAACCCGGTGAAGCGGCAAAGGAGCCCGTCGCCCTCTCTTGCGCACGCTATGGCGGATCATACACCGCCAGCGCCCCCACCTGAACCGCCAGCCATGGCCAGCAGTGAAGAGCACCAGGAGGTCGTGGTTAGTCTCTGGGATGAAGTTGACGACCGGGAGATCAACAAGCACTTGGCCCCAGTGGAGGGAGATGATGAAGAGGAGCAGTACAGCCCCCCAGAACAGCTGCACACCATTAATGCCACTAAGCTGGGTGTGTTTCTGTTTATTCTTTGTTTATCTTTTCTAGAAAAGACACCTTGATTGATTACAGGGTTGTGTGAACTGTGCAACAGTGCCAGTCCAAACTGGGTTTGGAGTGAAGAGTGAAGCCCAGGTGTTTAACCAGCTTGGCAAAAAATGGGCTTCTCTATAAATCTCTACTAAGAGCTTATTTATGTGTTGTAGCAACTGCTGAACCATGTTCTGTATAGTTGTTGCAACAGCATCTGTATATGATGCTTTGTTTGTTTGGAAATATCTTGACCAAGAAATGATTGTGATAAATGATATTATACTCAGGCCGTTTCATATTTAACATAATATGATACATTTGCATGTATACTCTTTCTTTCCTTATAGGTGTGTAGTATAATGTTAAATTTCAAGCTTTCTTGCTGGAGTTGTGCAAGATTAACAGAATATTGTAACCTTTTTTTCTCGATTTTTGTATTTAAAGAGCTGCCCACAATGAAAAGTTGATGCAGGAAGTAGAGGAGAGGACAGCATTTTGAGAAAACATTTCAGGTCTTTTCATATGTATATCAGTTGCTCCTTATTAACAGAATAATGAAAGTAATTCACATTTTCCCCTCTGTGTGCGGGCACAGGAGGCATTAACAGAAGTGAAATAGACCTGCATTGAACCCACGTTGTGGAACTCGCCACTTTGACCAGTGCTGATTCAGCAATACCGATTGATCAGTTTTAATCCGCACCCCATGCCACCTTGGCACTCTCGAACGAGACCGATCCACAATTAAGAACGTGTCAGTGCTGAGTTGAAAGGCATTTCTGAAAAGACCCAAATCTCAGAAATGTACAAAAGCCTTGGTGTTTTGGCTTCCATTAATTTGGTAAATGTGTTCACATTATGTAACAATCATAAATGTTAACACAACAAGCAATACTGACATATCCTACAAAAAGTCATTATGTGGACATAGCTCACAATATATTGATCTTACAGTAAAGTTATTATACAGTTAATGCCGTTATATTAAATTATAGAGACCTGTCCTGGTGTAGTTAATTAAATCCTTTTACAAAGAATCCCTGCTGTATGCCCGTCTAGAAGTTTAAATCTCTCTGGATCTGCTCTTTTGTCGCAAATCGCCACCTGATGAGCATGTTGTTACTCCTGTCCTGTAGATGGACAGGTTCCATGTTATATTTGTCCAGCATTAACTAGAAACTTGTGAGACAAAGCTGCAATCCCTACATATTTTATCTCAGAAGTGCAGAATGTAGTGTTACCCTTTTAGATATCTGGGCTTGTAATGATTTAGCCCCATACGTTTAATATTGATATTCAATAAATTGCCAGTTTAATTAGTTTTTTTTTTTTTTAATGCTGTTTGTCATCTTAAGGTAGACATCAGCATGTTGGTTGATTAGAGACAACTGGGTTGTCCAGTGGTTGGACAGCAGCTTGTCCATTGCAGCCCGTTCATATATTAACCTCATTCGTTTAATCTGTCCTGTCTTGACTAAAATACATTATCAACATGTTGTTTATTGATGTTGTATTATAAGATTTCTATCCTGTAGTAATGAAGTATGAGCATGTAAATTAGTGACATTTACTTTTTTTTTTTTTATTGGTTTTCTGATGGAAACTGTTTATTTACTCTGACTTTGCGTTATGTTTATGTCCAGATAATGTCCACAGCTCGTGCTTAGTTGGTGCAAAGGCTTCTTTCATCACAAGTGTTGGCTGAACTAGTATTTTTGAGCACTTTCAGGTTCCAGTTGAACACGCAAACAGCGTGTTGAGGAACAGATACAAAAGAACTATCACTATTGCCTTAATGAGCGACTGCTCTGTGTCTTTGGTTTCCAGCATACACAGTTCCTACAAAGAAAAGGAAAACGACAGTGATGCAGCAAGTCTCGACTTTGGTGTCT
Organism: Leptatherina wallacei; assembly: GCA_028567055.1. Lineage (NCBI taxonomy): Eukaryota > Metazoa > Chordata > Actinopteri > Atheriniformes > Atherinidae > Leptatherina > Leptatherina wallacei. The sequence goes on from JAOXYM010000014.1 coordinate 19,676,891, forward strand.
GCAACAGTTGCCCAGCTCAGAGAGATGGATGCCGCCATGCAGGCGCAGGAGGATGCCCGTCTCCAGAGGTTAATGAACCACGAGAGAGAAATGCAGAACAATCTAATGAGTCAGCTCGTAGCCATGAATGAAAGGATCAGTCGAGAAAACCACGATAGGAACCTCGAACTTGTGGACAGAATACTGTCCAGGTTCCCTTCACCTTCAGCCTCATCAGAACGCTGATTGACTCTTCCTGTGTGAGTGGTGGCTGGGGCAGGGTTGTTTGTGTGTGTGTGTGTGTGTGTGTGTGTGTGGAGCGCTTTTAAATCTCCCCCCTAGTGCCTAAACCCACATTGGTTTCATTTTGACTCTGTCAGCGTAAGGAGAATAATTCACTGACGCTTGCCTTTAACCTCACGTCTGTTCAACTGTAGCTAATACAAATCCAGGTTTGAAACTAGGTCATGTTCACAGCACAGCTGTTCGGATTTTCTGTTCATGTAACCGTGTTTTCATCATGAGTTACCCACGTAACAGATGTGACTGCGGTGATGAGAAGGTGCAAGTGCAGGAGAATAACAGACCTAATTTGAAAGAAAACAATGATGCTGCACTATGATATCCTGTAATCCCAAACACACACACACATACTTGAATAAGAAGCTTTTGAATGCATATTAAAGTCCACTGTAAAATTAAGATATGCATTATAGAAAAGTGTAAATATAAAACACATATACTTACTTTTTGCATGCAATTTACGATGCTAAACCCCAAATAATAAATTGATCAAATTGGAGTGCTGAATTCAGTGTAAGAGTTTTATAGTTGTTCCTCTAATAATGTCTCAATTTATAAGTGCTCGATTTGTTTTCCTTACATTTTGTGGTGCAATCGTTTTATCTCTGAAGGCAGAACTGGGAATGATGTTCCACCCAGTGTGACCAGGTTTTGGTGAAATAAGTTTGCTCTTGGTGTGCAGGTTATCAATTCCAGTTGTTTCTTGCCACAGGTTAGACAGTACTGTGCATGCAGCTAAGTACAAATAAATGTTAAATTAGAAGGCAGTTAAGGATTTGAAGGTTTGAGGATGGAGAGGTTTCAATTTTCCAGTTAAGATTTCTTCTTCTCCATCAGTCCCTCTCCTGATCTGCCATTTGAACAAATGAAGCAGAAAGAAATGAGAACATAATGAGACATTGTTGTTTTTATTTTGAAAATTAAGTTGAACAACTATATTTATTCTTATTGTGGGACACAAATCATTGCTTTGTTGAGACATTGCAGATGTCAAAACGATTTCCTCAGAGGACACACTTGTGCATCCTCATTTCTAGCTCCTTAAACAGCCTTTGTTACCCTTTCAGTCAAATTTTGGGAGCTGCTAGTTTAACATGAGTAATCTTAGAAGTCCGAGTACTTTTTAGGGCCACTATATTATACCATGGCCCTGAGGTGCAAATGAGTGAAACGGAAAATATGATGACTCACAAAATATTTTGCCTTAAAAAAAAGCAGATTTTCTTCCACATTTCCCAAAACACATGCATTCCTCTCCACAGAACTCTAATAAAGATGGTTATATTTGAAAGCCTGTAAGGCAGGGATCTAAGACCCCTGTCCCCCAAGGGCCAGTGTCCTGCAGGTTTAGATGTTTCCCTGCTTCAACACACCTGACTCAAATTAATGGCTCATTGTGCAGAACTTAAGCTGTCGGATCCGTTTAATTTTTTTTTTCCAGGTGTGTTGCAGCAGGGAAGCATCTAAAACCTGCAGGACGTTGACCCTTGAGAACCAGCGTTCCAAGGTCCCTGGTGGAAGGTGTTCTGTGTTTAGACATGGTTACAACTAAATATGTAAGATTTGTGAGCAACAAATGATTTTATGTTTAGGATTTTTCATCAAGTTTTATGCTCGGTGGTAATCGGTTCAAGAGGGTAAAGTTATGTTTTGTTTGTTTTTCCAAGAGACCTGCTTTGAATGCAGATGTTTTCTTGAAGGTTGTTTTTTGGGGAAATTTCACTTTTACATTTAAATCAATTAATATAACTTCTTTATTTAAAAATCCAAATCTGGCAGCTGTAGGAACTGCTCAGGGCTCATGCTGGGGAGAAATGCTGTTTCACTGTACTAACTTGGTATCTGTGTAGAAGTTACGGTACCAATCCTCTCAGTATTCCCAAATAATCCCCAAGTTTTACCAGCTCCTCTCAGTGATTACATGAGGATTCAGCTGCAGGGGATTACTAAACTGCTCGGACTACACACAGCAGATGTAAGCAACCAACAACATTTGGTCAGCAAATATCTCAGAAAAACTTGTTTCCACTCGTTGGCAAGGGTTTGGACCGTACGCGTTAAAATGTGATCTTCCCTGTGATTTTCTACTGAAGAAAATCTCTTATAACCATCTGAGTTTAAGACTTTTTTTGGGGGGGATCTGTATGACATGAGGTTGAGAATCTGAATTTGCAGTGTGAACATAGCCTTCAGTGCACAGGATGCAGTGTCTGACATGGATTAAACATTCAACTCCCTGTCAGCCGTTGTCTTTTGTTGAAGGAAATGACCTTGCTGAGTGTTTATTTGGGATTTGTTGGAAGAGATTTTTGATGACATTTAAAGGGTGTCATGCTCTTTAATCTGGCATCTGTTTCAAACAGTAATGCCATATTTCACCCAGCACCATGTCCCAGTGATGGAGTAAGCCACAGTAAGCTACTCAGTGGGCAAAGAAAACCTCTTCAGTGGTTCGTGAATGCTTGTTTATTTGCAGCACAGCTCCTAAAGCCGTATATGGTGCTACAAGAAAAAAAAAATACATACAGCAATTGATAGATGTAAAATTAGGATTTGTTCCGAGGACAACAGTTACATTGAAGCTTTATAAACCTGAATTTAAAACTATCTGCTCTTTCTCTTCAAGCGTTGTCATAGGTGTCATTCTTGGCTGACACGAAATTCCCGGTTGCGTTTAAAGCTTGCCAGCAATCCGGGAGAAAACGTGTCATTGAAGAAAAACACCATTATGAAAAACCTTTACCCTTACCATGAAGGCGATGCAGCGCTTGCTCAGTTGCCTTACTGGTGCGGGGGGGGGG
>JAOXYM010000014.1:19699687-19730272 GCA_028567055.1 Leptatherina wallacei
TATGTGTGTGTGTGTGTAGCTGGGTTTCTCAGTCCCATATAACACAGATCTAAATCAGGACCTACATTTAGGTCCAATGTGTGTGCTGAAAGAATGCCTCACACCCTTTAATTCCCAAATGGCTCTAATTCAGATTGGAACAATGTAGTGGTTTTCTTGTTTGTGTGGTTTTAAGGGCAATTACTTCTGGTACAAACTTCCGTTTCATTCATTCATACATACATACAAAAGTGAGACAGACATGATGCAGAGTTTTGGGGGCTCTCAATTTACAGCAGGGATGTGGCCCCTTACAAAAAATAGCAAAAACATGTTTTGCAATACTCATTATATTCCCAGATTATTGTATTAGTTCAGTAAACATGAAACATGTGCGTGTAAGAGCGTCTTTTACTTGTATGTGAGCCCTTCTCCGTCGCTGAATAGCTTCTGCCCGGTAAGCCCGTCGTCGGGCACGTAACCGGTCTGCCCGCTGATGAGGTAGTCCGCCATGTCAATTAAACAGAACTCCCAACTGACGAATTACCTTAACCGTTAAGGTAACAAGAGAAAACAAATACACACACTGTCTACGCGATGGTCCGAGAAAAAAGAACCCCGATAACTTTCTTTCCCGACGCCGACTTGACCTCCCTCCCGGTAAGCTAACTGTTCAACCGTGTTCGGGGTCCTCACGCGTTCAGGCAGCAGTGTTGACCCCCTGCTACGTAACCGTTACAACGGAGCACAGAGGGGTCTGTGCAGAAATAATGACGTTTTACTGGTCTCTGTTAGCTTACGCCTGCTGTTCATGTTCTACCCGCAGCTCCCTCAGACACGTGCAACACTTCCCTCTGACGGCTTCCGACGTCAACGTCATATCCGGTTGACTACCCTCGTTTATTTTGACAGTTGCTTTTGCATGATTTTTTTTCTTCTTTTTGCCATATCTGTACACCATCTAATTTGGATAAATTTGAGACTTTGATGGAAAGCTGCTGAGAACCTCCTTGTAAAGAGTACTCCATAAATTGTCTTTAATCATTTATAAAGATGAGCTCGTTTTTTTTTTTTTGTTTTGTTAGTATGATTGTTGATTATTGCTGATGTAAAAAAAGAAAAAAACTTAACTAAAGCACAAAAATGAAATATATGTGTGCTGACTTTAAATCAAACAGGTATGTGCACATGTGTGTTGTAAGCTGTGATTTTTACATTATCCTCATCTGATTGCTGCTAAAATAGTTAGCTGATAGTGGGTGGGGGCGGCTTTTTCTTATCTTCCTTTGTGCGAGATTGTGTATGAAAGAAATTATAATGATGTTTGTGTTTTCATATTGTTGCTATATTTGTGTTCGAAGGCTGTTTTAATTCTCTTTTATGCATAATTTTTTTTAAAATGTAAAGCGCTTTGAGTTGCCCAGACCTGAAAGGTGCTTTATAAATACAATTTGATTTGACTTGAAAATCAAACCGCATTTGCAGACATTACATATATATACTATTATTTATATTTGTTTATCTATTTATGGAGCAAAATCTGTTCCATAGTTTTAAAAAAACAAACATCTATAAGTGATTCAAACTTTTGTACACCAAAATGGAGCTGTTTTATAATGGAGGCGCCTGCTTGTCCTTCTTTGGAATAAACACTTGAGGGTGCCATCGTCTGCACACACCGTGTTACATGTGAATATCTAACTGGGTCACACACAGGAGGTCAAGCAAACCAGTGGAGCAGTAAACACTTTCTTGGCACACTGTTACACTTAACTATATAAGGCTATAGCAGAGTCACAGGGCCCTGCAACAAGGTGCCAGTCTGATAATGTCAAAGGTGGCTTGGTTTCTTCAAAACAGCAACAAGTCTTGGGGGTGGGGGTTGTACTTGAGATTGTTGAAAATGAATGCAGACCACATAGTATATATGGATTTAATAATTTCCATTTGTAGCACAAATGAGCCCCAATATTCATGAATTTCAAATGTAACCTATTATTAGATCGAAGCAAAGCATCTTACCCTTTTTCCCCCTCTAACTTGCACTGTTTTTTAGAATTTATACTGAATAAAATACACTGATCCACAAAAATATTGGATTATTTGTCAATTCTGATGCAGCTAAATGTGACTCATCACCTGTATCTATATAACCAATTTTGTATTCTTTTAAACAACATTTATATTAAAAAGGTATTTTCAAAATCAAATATCAGTCAAGAGTTTGTTTGGTTATGAGGTGTTATTTATCAGGGGCTCTAAAGACAAATGACTTATTACAGCGTTGGAAATGTATTACTTGGCTCCTACAGATTCTAACTCAAGCAACTCTGTTTAGTGTTGTTTTTGGTCTGTTTGTGTAAGTGTAATCAACACACAAGACACAGGGTCCGGTTTTAAAAACTCTCAGTAACTCTATTTCTGTATTAATGTACAACCGTTGAAAATTACAGCAATTTTTTTGCGTTTTTTCTTTTTTTTTTAAACGATCTATCGACAGCCATTTTTCAGAAGAAAAGTGAACAATAACAGAGCTGGAGGAAAAGAAAAACCAAAGAGGAGATGACAAAGAATGAAGAGAGCGTATGAGGGTAAGAGACAAACTCAATCTTTCCTTTTTGTGGTGGAGTGTTCCAGCATGACTGTGTTGGCGTGTGCATGCCATGTCAATGTCAGTGGGAGGTGCTGTGATGTGTGTGAATTGCAGATTGCACTTGCTGCACCAAAACAACTTTATTATCTGATCAGTGGAGGTCTCTGTGTAAGATTTTAATGAAAAAGGCTTAATCTGGCTTGGATCAGCTTAAGCTTTACACAATCCAGCTACTATATTAGTATAATAAAAAGGTAAAGAGACAAGAAACGGGTCATTTCAGTAGTTAATTCAGTCAACCTTCGAGATCATCTGTTGGCAGCAGAGGCAGGAGTACCTCCAGGTTCAACAGAACACGACGTATGGAAAAAGAAGTCAATGTGAAACACTGGCAAAAGGGGAAAAAACAAAAACAACAGCTGCCATCTAAATACACAATCTAATTTTATACTTTCTTGGGTGCATGAACATGAATCATATCAGGTAATACAGATTTCTGTTTTGGTTCCATGTCAGGTATTTTTAAAGAGTATTTAGGCGCCTTTAGAATTTATTTCTGTGGCTGAACACATTTCTACACCGAATTAATAACTTTTTAACTTCAACAGCCTTCATACTCTGCTACCAATTAGTTAATTATGTGCAGCTGGTCAGGTTGATGAAAGTTAAAAACAGAGCCAGAGCAATGGCAGCAACATGCTCTACTGTTCACGCATCACTCTGCACAAGCTGGAACAGGTCAGGGTTTACAACAGCTGATGTAAACAAAACAGCTTAAAAAGAACAAACTACACCACCTCTGGCAATTATTTTATTCATTTCTATAGATCCCTTGCACCACAGAAGATGCTTAATTTCAAATTAGCCCAGATCTGTTAACCAGGTGCAAGCACCATTTACTAATTGCAAGTCAATTTGGTTTGTATAAAACCACAAAATACAGATCTATCAGCACCATCTCATCAACGAAAAAAATATATTCTCCCATTAAAAGCTAAAGCTTCTCAATCCTCTACAGGGGTTGTTGTGTCAGAATAATTCCACCATAACAGGAATAACTTTAGAGATGAACTTATATCTGAATCAAAAATTCTCTAACAACAAAACTGTATATGTTAATGTTGGAGTATGTAAAATTCAGGTAAACCCATGTTATTTTCAAACATTAAACCTCAAACTTTGACCAGATATGAAAAGTTGAAACAGGTGTTACCATGGTGAATGAGATGCGAGGAAGCCAAAACATGTCAATGAGTTGAGAATGAAACAAGAAAGGGGCGATACAATCGTGACATTCTGCGACCTTGCAGCTTTATGGGAGTGAGAGCCAGAACGAAAGAAGTAACTGAGCGAGTGTAGAGAAGCAAAGGGAGGGGTCAGTATGCTGCAGTAAGGGATGGTTGTGGAGGGAAACATTGGTAGGAGGCAAGGAAAAAAGTAAGGAGGGAGATGCTGGTGCTTTGCAGTTGCGATTGGAGCCTCAGGTGTCGTGGAAATCCTTCAGCAGCGTACGTCGTCTCTGCTCAGCAATGTGCATCTGATTCTCCAGATCCTGCAAAAAAAAAAGAAGAAAAAAAAAGAAGTTATGAGTAAGCTCTCATCAATAAATGTGTGATGTAACTGACAGCAAGTTCCCACACACTGTACAAAATGAATTCACATGTTTTTTTCCTGTCCTGGTAACTTCTCTTCCCCTCCTGTCCTCTAGTCTGCTCTCTTACCCCTCTGTCACTGGCGCTGGGCTCGACCTCGCCTCCCACCACTCCTCTCTCATAGGTGTCGGCCCGTTCCACCTTCCACGACAGGTTTTCTATCTCTGCTTCCAGCTGAGCCTGTTGGTATTCAAACTGCAGATGACATGGGACACAGTTAGGATTATTGGGTCAAAATACAAAAACATTGTGTAAGAGGTACAAGGAGAGCGAGAAATTAACCCAAGATCACAGTGTGTGAGTTCTGCCTAAGTTTGTTTTCTCACCAGTTTTTTGCGTGGGCCTGACTCCATGTAATAGGCGTAAGGGTAGGTATACTGCAGTGTGTAGCGACACTGCAAACAAAAAGAAAAACAGACACTGATGGTTTTGTAAAGACAGAGTTAAGGTCAGCATATTTAGACTTTAATCACAGGTGGTCAAAATTAGAAAAGACAGTTTATCTATTGACAAAATACTGCAAGCTTTACAAGTAGATGTAATGTATTAATCATTGAAAACAGGGACATTACAGGACACATCTTTACTTTTGAAAGCTTTCAAAACAAAGGGAAGAAAGTGTTCATAACAGAAGCTTGATCAACATCAGCTCTTAAAGTAAATAAAATAAGTGGTGTTGACTGATAAACTTTCTGAGAGAATTTTTTATAAGTGTGTACACAGAAATGAACAGAAACACAGTCGTAATATACACATTTATAAAAAGGGACCGTGGTTTAGTTGTATGCAAATTTTCTGAAGTAAATACTAAAAAAAAAAGAAAGCAGCATATATACTTGTTTGGGTTTTGTTTTGTTTTTTTAACCACAATTCTCACATAACTGACCAATTGTGTAACAAAACTTTATATAGTACCTTAGCGAGGAGCTTTGCAGCATTATGCAGGTACTGCCAGTCAATCCATGTTCCCAGATTGTTCATGACTCTCTCCTGGATCTTCTCCTGGATCCTCTGGTACGTCTGAGCCTCCAACTGCAGAGACTTGTTGTGATTCTCCCACTTGTGGAGAAAAGAGATGAATGAGATATAACAAACTGCATTTTCCCTTTCCTTTTTTTTTTTTTTCTTTTGCACACATATAGACAAACAAACAAAAAAAAAATACAAAACCACAACAAAAACTGTTAATAAATAAAAAAGCAAACAAAAAAAAACAATATATAATGAGTCCCAAAAACAAACTTAATATATTGAATAAAGTTATATGTACATATAATATAAAGTTATATGTATCTTATATGTACCCTTTCCTAATAATATGTTTACTTACAGGAAGTAAGTAAACTTTATTATTTGTCTGACAAACTTTTCTGATGCATTTTGATATTTAGAGGAGATATTTAAAAGATTCAAAACATCCGTGTCAATATTAAAATTGTATCACTCTGTCCACCATTGATGTTTACATAGTAAAGCATTACAGGCAGTTGTAGAGTATCTGGAAACTGAAATGATCCCCATCTCTGGACACTAGAGTAATTTAAATGTGACCTCCATTAAGCATTTTCAGTTTCAATCTAACAATCGAAGCACAGCTGTACACCAAAGATGGAGAAGATCAAAGAGGAAAGAGAATAAGAATGGAGTAAAGTCATCCATTACAATGCCCACAATAATAATGGTAGTTCAAAATAGAATTATAAAATATAATTTTGAGGATCTTCCAAGTAATTAAAACATATCATACTTTTTAACATCTTATATTAGTAAAACGGGGATATCGGAAGATATTATGGTCTTTGGGTCTCTTCTTAGTTGAGGTTTCTTCTACAGAGTTGAGTTTTCTAAATTGTTAAAGAGTTGACTGATTCCCCCTCAAAAAGAAAAACTCACCCTCTCAAAGTAGAAGAGGTATTTCTTAAGGGCCTCTCTGGCCTGAGCCTGCTGGCTCTGGTTGACTATATCAGGGTTTTCTTTGTAGCGGCTGCACTCGTAGTATTCACTGCCATGAGTCTTCCAGTCTCCAAGACACATCCAGCAGAAGTCTTTTAGGAAACACAAAACATCTTTATGGGGTCTGCACACAAGTTTGACACAATCGATCGATCGATACTTTATTGATCTCGAAGGAAATTTTTTAAATCATTTAACATCATTTACAGTAAACAACATGTTTATACATTTTCTAAGATAAAAACATACTGGGTCAGTTTAGTATTCCAGTCCACAGAAATCCAAGTTGGCTGATGTTGTGCTGAGGTTGGTGCTATATTTCTGTCTCTCTACATGACTAACCAAAGTGTTTACCACATTGTTAATCTGATAAACCAGCTGGTGTAGATGAAACTGGTGACATGTGAAACACATTACTGAACATAAACTGTCAAATGTGACTGCAGCTATAATTGTAGGTAATCAAGTCAACTAATGTAAATACTCTTATAAAGGCTGTTCACTGATGCTCAGAAGATCCAAAAAGAGGAGTACTCTAAGTACATGCCTGCTTTTCTTACTACTACTATCTACTTTTTGCATGATGTATTGTGCTACATGGCTTTATACAAGAGGAGTAAAACTGTTATTTTGAAAAATAAATGGTTTAGAAAAAACCTTACCATGTTTGCACTTGGAACATTGCTGAAACATACAAACATACAGAAGGGAGTCAATTCATGAACCAGAAGGCTTTTTTCCAAGTCACACTTGAATGAATCTGAGCTATTCAGAAGGGAAATGTGAACATAATTTTAACTATTCAGTTGTCGACTGAACTAGAAAAACACATACAGCTTAGACAATAAAATAAAAAAGGTTACATTTCCCAAATTTTTACAATTGAGGAACTCAGCTCTTTGCATAATATTTTACCATTTCCTGTGTTCTAGGAAAGTCGGATTTTCAACCATTACTCACCATGTGATTGCACCCTCCATTTTTCTCAATGCAGATATTGCACTTGGGACACTAGTAGAGAAAAAATAAACTCTTAAATTCCCATTCAAATCTGTGCAGCAAAGTTTTAATCAAACTAGAGAAATGTTTAAGGGCTATATCACAAACATGTAGATTTTTGTTTTAAAATAACATTTTATGTGAGCATATAAAATAATTTGTGTCTGTGTATTGGTGTGTGTTCATGTGCAGTCTTCATACATCTTTAGTGTGCGCGCTGATGTAGTTAGCAGTCTCTGAGTCGTCCGCACATTTGGTCAGCCATTTCCGAATTGTTGCACAGTCTGTGGGTGCATGATACATCTGACGACATTTAAAACTGAAGGAGAGACAAAGATTACATAAAACGTTAATCAAAAGCAGCCCCGATATAAACTGATATGCTTTAAGGAACCAAAATTAAAACAAGGCTACATGATTCATAAAACAAAAATTTGGTAACCTTCCTTTGAACTAGTTTTATTGAAGCAATTTGCTAATTTCACTACATCTCATTCCTTTGCCACCATCCCAATGTTTCTGGAAACAGGCCAGGGTTGTACTAAACTTATAATGACACCTGATCCCAACTTATGCATCTTACCAGAAGACTTCCCCACAGCGGCACTGCACCCTTCGAGCCCGAGGCTCCTGCACCTTGATGACGATGGGACAGTCTGCACCAGGACACAACTGGAATTGGAAGTGACTCTGCAAAATGCACAGAGACACAAATTGAGGAATTGATGTTAGATCTGAACAATTATTGTGCAGCCCAAATTTTTCATTCGAAAAGTCCTAATCGCATTGTATTATTCAGATTTACAGTAACTATTTCTGGGAAGAGGTGTTGGATTTTGAAATGTAAATTTTTTTCCTCTCTTTTTCATTGTTGTGAACACCACAAAATTAATTCAGTTCACCTTAAGTATCACCTTAAGTTCACCGAGTATATTCAAGAATCCAAATTATTATGTGGATATTATAATATACATTAATATGTTTAAGTGGACTGGTGGCAAAAACAGTAAAGACTCAATGATTCACACCAAATGGAAAGGATTTGACTTTTCTCTCACACTGCCTCTCTATACACCTCCAACGTCTCACTAGTACATACAAACTTAAACACATCATTTGAGCAAATAAATAAAGTACACAAAGAGCCAGTCACCTACCTCAACATAGTCTCTGAAGAGGTAGCGTCTGTATTTGTCCTTCAGCTCCTCTCCTGGCAGCAGTGGCAAGACATAGTCTTCTGGCATCTGCAAGGAACAATCCTGAGCCATACACGAGATGCCTGAACACACAAACACACATTTCTAATGAAGGACTCTTCATTTACTCGTATTGGAAACATGTGGCAGTGTTTTCCAGAGAATTATAATCCACTCCATGGGGTGCCATACATGGTGGAGGAAGATGGGGGTGGGGAATGCTATTTTTGTGGTCCGATTGGCTGATCTCCTTTCAATAAATACACCATTTCACCTCTTTAACTACATTCTTTGCTAAAACAGAATCAAAGGTGTATCAGTGGCAGATCAAGCAGGATAATCCATTCCTCCTCTGTGCTTTCACATGTGACACAGCTGCACAACAAAGGCTTATCAATCCGGGTTTGAAAGTTAGAGGCTCTCTACGACAGAAAGTAGCAAGTCATTATATGGGAAAAGTGAGCTTTATTACAAATTAAATCACTAATGAAAGGGTCTCACTATTTTAAAAATCTAACAAAACAGTTGGCCAACAATCTCTTCCACATACATTCATCATGTCTAGATTGAATGTGCTTATGAAGGGGAAATTTGAGGTTGAATCAGCTCCAAAATAATAAACGGAAACTCAATAGGTAAATGGGTCAGAAAATATAATTTGCATTAAGTAAAGCCCATCTGTGGTTAACACAATATAGACATACAATATAGACATACTGTGCAACAAAGGCTACAACTTCGGTGTTAAATTTTTATTGATACAAAATACACGCAACTCTATAAGCAGCATTTACATTGACTCCAATAGTTTTAATCACAGTGTTGTTTGGTTTAAGCAGACTGATTTCTTGTGTTACGTTGACCCAGAAACCGTATTCAGGTCATCAGTCACCATAAACACGTCCTCGGTGCAGCTGATAGAGACGCTTATCAGACTCGGGCTCTGGTTATGTGCACTGACTTTATCAGAGAGGCCCTTTAAGAAGTAACACAGAGACACGAAGCTGCATACAAACATGCTCACATAACCGGCTACAGAAACACCTGCACGCAACTTGAGGACAGCGAGTCTGGTATACTGTATAGGCTTTACCACACGCACAGTGGACTGCAACAACTTTAAACTGATCCATGTACACACCCACACACCCATCTGCTATCCTGCTGACACAAGCACACTCATTCACTAACACACACGCTGATTATCATGAGGCTGCAGCAGCAGTATGCCTGCTAAACTTAATAGGTGGGAGTCATCAAAACATCCTTTATGCAGTGGCAACTCCTTTTTCTGGCAATTCTCATATTCTAAAATCAAATCCACAAAGACCATGTTAGCAAACACAAACCTGAGCTCTAAAGTCCAGGATGGACAATATTTTCCATTAGTGAGAACCCTGGTGTATGCAACTTCCAGTAAGTACCCACTATGCAGGTCCTACTCTGCTCAGAAGGAAAGCAAAAGGCTAAATTAAAGTTTCAATATGAAAATTGGACAAACACAAAAATATACAAAGCAGACCATAAATTCACAAAGTGCAAACATAAAAAGGAACACAAGTGGGCCTTCAGGTGTACTGATCACACAAAATGTGACTCACCCACTCTAATACCAGCTTTGATGACTACAGAGATGTACACAAATCACACACTGTACAGTACTCACCCACTCCTATGCCATCTTTGACCAGTACAGTGCAGTGCTGCTCCCAGCATGCTTTGCAGAAGGAGTGCTGGCAGGAAAGTGCCAGCAGGGAGTCTCTCCGTACAACCTGTAGACACACACCACACTGGAGGGACTGAGGGGCCTGAAAACACAAAAAATAGAGTCATCATGAACACACAAGTCATCGTACCACTCCACACATATAAGCAGAACATTTTTCAGCAAGTAGTTGCTCTTTACAATCTACTAATATTGGACTGTAAAATTAAAATGGTGTCTACATTTTTTTTATTAAAGATTAAATTAAATTAAAAGATTAAAAGTAAATCTTAGTGCAGTAAACCAGTACATTAAAAGAGGAAAAAAGTTACACTCACAGTGAATGTTCTGCAGGTGCTGCTGGGCTGGACCAGAGCATCCGACATAAGCAGAGAAGAGTTGGACTTATATCTGTGGGGAAACAGAATTGGTATTTAATACAGAAATCTCCTTTTCACTTCCAAATATTATGGGATTTGAAAAATTCTAAACTATATAATACAAAGTTCAGGTATGAGCCTAAAAATGAAAATTGTGTGGCTGTTTTAGAGGGCAAACAATAATAGAAAAAGCCTGAGAGAATATAATTAAAGAAAATTAACAACAAATTTGAGGGAGATCATCCACAGTGGGATATAGTCAATAATGAGAAAGATAAAGTAGAAATGTACAGATTAATGAGAATGAAAATGGAAAGTTGAATAAATTAAAGAGTAGAAGTAATAAAAAGGAAACACTGCATGCGTGACAGTGAAAGAGAGGAATTGTGAGTTAGCGCAAAAGACATACCTGTCCACTATTTGTGAAACCTGCCAGTGAAAATGCACCAGGATCAGTTTTGCTATTGATGGTAAAACCTGCAAGACAAAAAAAAAAGCAAATGGGTGAAATAGGATTCAATGATGTTTTATTGAAAACCACAAAATGAAACTCCATAGACAAACTTAAAAAAAAACATAAAGCAAACAGCCTGCGACACATCTGATTATGCAGGAAATGGACAAAGTGACATCCAACAGTTTAATAAACTGAGGAAAAACTCCAGAGGGAAAAAATATATATGTCTAGGAAGTGGGTGCATTTACTTTCCCAACTTTTTTGTTCCCACATCACATCATTTTACCACAAAATTCCTGGCAGTTAAAATACTTTGAAGACCGTTGAACTCCATTTAAATAACCTTGTGACAGTGTGTTTTAAAAGGTTACAGCGTGACATATTGGTTATCACTTAGAAAGATCTTTGAAGATAATTGCATCTGAAAAATTATCAACACAACAGACTTTACATCCCATTCAGACTTTGTGCCTAATTTGTAATCATTTGTGTTTCTTATCATAAAAACATAACTTTTATGGAGGAAAAACAGTTAATGCATTTACACCCACACATTTTAATACAATACTTCAGGCATCTCATCTTTGGCAAACTGGAAGTTGAGTCTGTCTGACCACAAAATGCATCCAAACATAACAATTTCAAACAAGAAAAAAAAAAGAAAAAAAAAGAAACACACACACCTTCAGTGCAGCAGCCACAGTGTTTACTTCTTCTATCAGCACCCGCTGGCTCTCTTTGTATGTCAGACAGGTAAACTGGTACTCTTCAGGATCGAAGGAATCAGCACCCTGTTGCTCCACATCATTGGCAACTCCTTCATAATAGGTGTCAATGTCACCCGGATCCTCCTCATCTCCTCCATCGTCGTCATCGTCTTCTTCAGAGATTACTCCGAAGTCTTCCTCATTGCTGTCTGATGCCTGGCTGTTCATGTCCACAGACATCAAGTCAACTGCCTCAATCGCCCAGACAGGTAGACAACTCGCCTACCTGTCGGATCCAAGTGGTCCAATTATAGCTGAAATGGCTTGGCTGAAGCTCAATCCCTCCTTCGTCCCCACCTTCTTTCCACCTTCTGTCTTTGTTGAGAGACACGCCGCCTTTCTGTCTGACTGAGGCGCGTATGGAGCGCACTCAGCAGCAGCGGAAGAAGCAGAAGAAGTCACACTCCCCGTCACTCATTTGGAAACAGTGTTTCAGCACAACCTGAGGAGGAAGGAATAAAGGCAGACCAGAAAAGAGGAAGTGCTAATGAAAAATAAGTGAAGGGGGGGGGGGGGGGGGGGCAGGTACAAGATTTCTTAATTAAACTAGCTTATTTAAATAACAGTTTACATTTTCCTAATTTGGAAAGTTACTATAGCTTTACACAGTATTATTGCCAAAAAATGTCTTGTAATAATCTCTGTGGGAGATCACTGAACAGGGCTGAATTCTCTGAACAGATGTTGTCTTCAAATTACTTGAAACATGATTACGCCCTAAAAAAATGTATGCTTTTCTGCAAGTAGAGCGCTAGTTTGGGCATGCTTTAGGCAACTGCAGTTGATGTGGAATCTTAAAAAAAAAAAAAATAATCTGATGCATTTAGAAAGCAGAAAAAATATTTGAATGACATCAGAATCATTGGGAATTTGGATGCATTACTAATTTGGGAGGGTATATCTCTCACTTATTTCAATACAACATTCTGCTATAAATTTCACCATGTGTAAGAAAAGAAAAAGTGTATAAACAACCAATTAATATTAATATAAGGCTGGTGTACAAAAGGAGGGTCTAAGACCCAAGCAGGTAGCCAGAATATGTTAAGCTCTTCCATCTTTAACCAATCTATGCATACTGGTGTTGAAAAATTGGTTGATATGGACCACAATCTAATCTATATAAAGGGTGGCATCATTTGTGTGAGTCTGTCCAAACATGCCATCTTTGAATAGTTGACCATGTTACAACAGCAAACTACTGTATTAATTTCAATTTGTCAATAGTTTTACATCTGACTCTTCTAGTCTCTTTATATTAAAATAATTCAGCCCAGCCAATTATTGTTAAAGTCCCAGCATCATCCCATTTCTCTATCTTATCTATAACAAATCATTATCCACGAGAGCTCAAATGTACATATGGTAAATAAATTTGAGTTACAGCAAGAAATTGTGGCCTCATGACAAACTTGTTTTTCCTCTCCGTGACAGAACAACTAGCCATGGACTTATGGCCATGGAGAGCAACCGAATTAGGACCAAGGTTTTTACTTCCTACACAGCAAGGTTCCTAAATCTGCAAGGCTCACTTACACCTGTCTCACTCACCATATGACTTACTGCTTTTCTATGCTGTTAACACTATGTCGTCTGTTAGCGTTGAATGTTACAGTTTGGAAAATTAGCAGGATATCCCGTAGTCATAATATAAAGGAAACAAACTATAACTGATGTTGCCTTGGTGACCAGTTAGGAAGTAGCACTACATGTAAAAACAGGAATAAGCTCCACTGAACTAGTCTTAATCAAAAATAACTGCAAACGGACAACAGAAAAGCAAGGCTGTTTGACTGGAAATCAAATTGAATGAAGACATGCTATGATTTATCTACAAGTCTTATCCATTTTCCTTTCAATATCTTAATGAATGATATGCTCTTATATTTTTGGCTGCTCAAATGTACTTTAAAAAAAAATCGGCATGGTTCATATAGCCAATAGTTTCATTAAGAGAATTTTGAAAACTGCTCCCCAACATTGGAATTTACTCACTCTTTCATTCACTGTCTTTCTCTCATTTAGATTGTAAAATGTGACGACTAGAAGGGGATTTTCTTTCATTTTTATACCCATATTCATTCGACCATTTCGGCCATAAGTGTAACGGCGGGAGGGGAGGGGGGATATTGAACAGCAAGCAAATTTACAGCACCGTGTGTGAGTGGGGATTCTCTTGTTCTCATACATATTTCCATCACCATCTGTTTTTTGGTTTTTTTGGGAGGGGGGGGTTGCACTGTGGCATACAAACTTGGCTTTTCTACTCACCAACAAGTTTCTCTCCACGATTTGATAGAAGAATTGTATAACTGAAAAGGAAGACCAACTTACTCCTCTAGGGTAGTCCAGCTCAAATCGACACAAGATTCATTTTCAATAACGTCAACAAACATCAAAGACGTCTGTTGGCACCGGGGTTCAAATGTGACTTTACAAGTATTAACCTGGAGAGACAATAAATTCAGCCGGGAAAGCCTGCCAGCCGGACCCGGTGCCAGCCCGGTGACAGACGAACACTCGCATTCCGCCCGATCCGGGTTAAAAATAGGCAGCAAACTGGGTGACACACATCTTGCTAGGCTAATATAACACAGCAACTCAGCACCGGTTAGATAACAGGTTTAGGGGGGAAAGTCAAGTAATGTGCTCAGAACGGGATTAAGCAGCGTGAAAATGTTTGGTTGTCTCTAGACATTGGCATTTCAATTCAACTTCGGGGCATAGGCTTAAAAAACTAAAACAGTTAAACCAAATCCACATAGCGACAGAGCCGCTGGCTGAGTTCTCGTTAGCCGGTTTAGCTTCTTAGCTAGCATGCTGGTATTCTTATTCAGCAGTTAAGCGCATGCCAAACACACCACCACAACGTCCTACACAGCTTAGTGCTATCAGAGCAGGCTTACAAAACTTGTCGAAATAAATGCATATATAATTAAAAGTTAACTTTGTCTTAAAAGCCAGAACTGAGCTAGTCAGGTAGCCACCCCTCCTTATCATTCCCTTCAGCTAAGCTTACGCCTCTAACCTACTCTAGTCCGGGGATTGAGATGTAAACAAGGCCCTCTGCAACCCGAGAGTAAACACAGGCATCTAAACAACATCTGCATAAATTTCCATTGTGTGAGGTCCACGGTGTTTACCTCTCGGTGCAGAGTTGACTCGACCCGCTGCAACCACCAGAAGCGAGTTTTGCGTGGAGGGGGGGGATCCAAACAGCGTCTTTCAACCCTTTGCTTGGCTGCTAGGCGGAAGATAGACGGTTACAGGGGTACTTAAGAATGACGTCACGTCCGCGGTCTCACGCCAGCTTCCTCTCCCTTAAGGAGTAATAACATCATTATGTCTATCAGTGATGTCCATTAAAAAAGCTTTTATTATCATCTTTTTTTTAACCATTACAAAAACACGTGTTAATCAAAACAGACAATAAACAGATGTTCATTAAGATATCTGTTTATTGCCATTCAGTCAATGGTAAAAGGGACCAAAACACATAAAGTTGTGCAATGTTAATATAAATGTTGTGTAAAACAGACTTTAACGGTGAAATTTTTGTGCTGATATATAAGAAATGCTTGATTTTAGCCTTGACTCAATGTGAGTGTGACTGTAAAAACTCAGTCACATGACCATCACATGTGGCCCACATGGAAATTGCTCCAATCTATGTCCAGGTCAGTTCCTCATATGTGCACCACATGAATGTGGACCACACAAAACATATCAGTGTTTTAATTGAGCTGTAAGTGCTAAAAGTAACCCAGATAAGATCTGCTATGCAGTTTCTCTTGTACCTTTTTCCTGATATTGCGACCATTTGGGATGACTACATGAATCACAACGGCTTTCCTCTGCTGCTTATCCATGATCACAATGTACGAATTGTTGAGAATTACCATTTTGTCCGTCTGTAGGCCTATCTGGATAGTCCCACAGAATTCTCCACCACCTCTCCCATTTTGACATATTCTGCACAGATGTTTCTGTACAGTATGTCAGCTACTTGGTTATGGTGTATGTATTCTTTTTCTGTCAGTATCTTACACCCTGCTGTCAGGTGCTGGATTGTTTCAGCAGCCTCTATGGGGATGGAGGGGATGTCAAGGGTGCCTTCCTCCCCAGTGCACTTGGCTCTGGCATTGGGGTGGGTGCCACAGGGCTGTTATCCCCAGCCCACTGGGGCCTGCTTTCCATGGCCATGGAGGGTTCCGGCTGGGGCCTTCCTCTGCTCTCTTCTGGCCAAATGCGAAGCCGTCCCTGTTGTGTGATAGTTAGGATTCATGTTCGAAGGTGGCTGCTGGTCTCCTGGGTCTCGGACCCCCACTGTCAAAAACAACAACAACTCAATATCTTGTCATGTGTTCAGTGTTGTCTTGGTCCGATGATGTCTGTCAACAGTGAGATAATGATGACTGTTTATAAGCAAATTGTCATTCAATCAGAACATTTGGTGAACATTTCAAGGTTCAGGCACCTTTTGGGATTTTTTTGTGGTTATTCACCTTATTGTGAACAGCATGTTGTACAATAGGTACCTAAACAAAGAACAGTCTTATGGGTGCATTCAAAAGCATAAAGACAGTAAAAGGAAGTTTACAAATAAGGGTTATAGTGCATGTTAGGTTCATTCAGACATCATATAAAAAGGCATATATGTGTATATATATATATATATATATATATATATATATATATACATACATACACATTAAATATGATGAAGACCCAGATGTCCACCTTTCCATCTGCACTTATTGGTACAGTGTGTGAGATTTACTGACATCCAGTGGTAAAGATGGGTATAGAAATTTCTTTAAACAATTAGTGAGCCTTAAACACACCATGTATTTGTGAAACTGAGGCTCCTGGAAGCATGAAAGGAGTCTTAAAATCGTTCATGCACTCCTAAACTGATCTATGCAAAATGTAGTTTTGTCTGTGAGTATGAAGCAATTCATGCCCATGTATTTAATGATGTATATACGCAGGAGCCTTTTTGAAAATGAAATTATTGCATTTGTGAGGTTGAAGGTTAAAAAGTCTATGTGTAAAACCTTGATGTTTGAGCAGGTTTTAATTCATGTCTTTGCAAATCTATTTTGTTCAAAATTGTTTGATATTTGTGTGCATTTGAACACATACTTGCAAGTACCCGATGATATTGAGGTAATTTTCTCTCCATAACCAAGGGAAAGTAGATAATTTATCAAAGGAGGGGCCCCTGGAGAGAACCCTGAGAGAAATTGTCAGTAACTACAGAGGATTGTGACTAAATATTTTTCAGGTTTACAAATTAAGCACAGCCAGAAAAGTTGGAAAAAATGCCCAGCATCAACATATGGTGTTCTGATCAAAATACAGGTGTTCTGAAAACTCCTTTGAAAACCTGACTGATGTACTAAGAAAGAAAATTCAAGACTAACACACAGCGTGAGTAAAGGGCGGCACATTGCTGAAGCAAACCTCAGACTTTTTTGGACTGGTGTATTTCCTGCCTCAGATGTATTCAGGAATCAAAATGTGGGAGCAGACGTCTTCCGAGTTTTTGACATCTTGTAGAAGCACAGCCACCAAGCATCCAGTGCTGAAAAGGTCCGCTTCTCTTTGTGTCTTAGATTTGTTGCATTCTGTAGGCTATTACAAAAATCAGGATTGTCCCCATGGTTCATATTCTTGGCATGACGAGATACCGGCTATCTGACTTGGCTGCCTACTCTTATCTATCTGTAGCAGCAGCTGTATTTAGATCAGAAGTATCTTCAGAGTGTAATAATTGCTTATTTTTGTTGTTGTGTACATCAGGACACGGAAGTGAGGAACGAGATGCTGGAGGCTCAGCTGAGCGAACCTGGAGCAGCGCCTTTGGAACCATTTACTCATGGGGCTGTTTCGTTTATATTTGTTCATGTGTTTTTATCCGTTTTCATTTCAACTTTAGCTTTTGAATATAGTGCTTTGCATTTCTTCAACACAAAACTAGGCGAACAGTAAATGTTGCAGCTCCAAAGTCTGCATGTCCATGACAAATTCAATAACAAATCTCTGCTTTCAGATAAAGTAGAGCCCCTGAAGTCAATTTTTGAAATAAATTCAGCCCAAAAGTCAAATAAGTGATCTACACAAGGCTGTGTGAGTGTTGCTGGTATGGGAACAGTATAACAGGCTTAACAGGGTTTGGTTTTCATTTGAATAATCACAGATTTTCTCCCTGCTTTTTTTGTTGCAGACACAATAATCCAGTTTATCTTTCTAATCCTGAAAAGGCAGATAAATAGAAGACTTCAGATGTTTTTTTTTCCTTTTTACTCATATTAACATTTCTTAGAAAAATACTTCATACAAAACTGCTTACTACTTTAAATGCAACCACCATTAGCTGTGTACGAAGAGTTTACAAGCACAGGTTATGTAATGCTGATAAATGTGAGATAGAGGAGTGCAAGAACATAACAAGTGACACCAAAATAGAAAAAGAAAATGAACCTCTTAGAATGTAGCAGCCAAACATCAAGATCTGAAAAGGAGAAATGAACCCCTGGTGTGAACTTGAGACTGAAAATCCAGTTCTTAACCTTTTAACACCAGTTTTAGGGATTTTCATCGTCCATCCTCATAAAAAAAGGATATACAATTACATTAAGTCAAAGGTGCACAGTGGTTGAGCTAAATCAGAAAAATGTGATGACCTGAGGCTAAAAAGTTCTCATCTATGTTAAAAACAGACGTACAGTTCAGCCAGTGATGAGGCCTTTGCTGCATTTGCTGCATAAAGCTTTCCAAGAACTGGTTTGGAGTACTTGCTGATGTGAAATATAATACATTTATAGTAGTGGGGCAACACCTTTTGAATGTTGTTTTCATTTGGATTACTACAAGCCAGGGTTGTGTTGTTTAGTGTAACTGCCACATGAAATATTTTGTTGAACAAGCCAACAAATCCAGTCTGAATCAGGCATTTACTAAATGCAGACTGCTTAGTGCACAACAGTGTAAGAACGTTTGTCTCAAACCAGCACCAAAATGGTCAAGTATTGGAGAGTTCCCAGTTTGAAGCTGTGAGAGGCTTAATGTAATATTACTCACTTATCAAATTCTAAGGGTACTTCCTGGTTGTCACAATCATCTCAAGTTTGTTCTCTCTATGGCACCGATTAACACAAGTTGGCTTGCTGGATTTGATATTCACCATGTAAGTTTTCTCACACTGGAATTGTAGCCTACGTAATTTCTCGATCAAGTTCTTATACAAAAGATAACAATACAGTATATGGGGTTATGGGGGTATTTGATCCAGGTATTATTCATCACAGCTGGAGAAAATGTTTCTCTTTTTCTCTTTTCTTCCAGACTTCCTCCCCATCCTCCAGCATAACTGTTGACCAGTTTTCCTGAAATGACTTAAGATTTGTTGCATCGGCTCCTGAGGACTCCTGCTCTGAGGGGATGTGAACATCTTCCAAAGTGAAAGTAATCAGAAATCAGTTGGCAGCCGTCTTTCTTTACCAAAATCTTTAGACCTAGTTTTGCTCTCCAAAATCAGACTTTCTCAAAGGGGAACAAATGTTGCTCCTGACCCTTCTTCTCTCGTTTTGTGGTTTTTCTCTTCGGTCTGCCGGCGCTCTCCTCATCCTCTGCTGCTTGTCTGTTTTGAGGCCATGACATTGCCAGAGTCTCAGATGCTGTTTTAGCCTCAAGACTACCACTTTCAGCCCCCTCCTCATCAGAAGAAAACCCATCCTCGTCATCTCCCTGAGCAAGGCTCCCCAGTCCCTGGCTCTTCTTGTTGTAACGCTGTTTAAGCCTTTCTCTGATCAGGAGTCCCTTCACCAGCAGAGTCCAGTTGGAAATCACTCTTTTTTCTTTTTTCTGAAAGGCAGAAAAGATGAAACGCTCACGTGGAGATGTGATGCTGAAACATTTTAAATAACTGTTTTTGATCAGCAAAACGAATCAGTCATGTATAACCACCCGGGACTTAGAGTTTGTTTGTTTGTTTCTTAATGAATAAATTAGTGCATAATAAATACTACAAAGGAACAAACCTCCTTTTCTTTCTGCTTCTGAATCTCTTGTTCTTCCACCCAAGCGGCTCTAAGAATCTCCTCATCTTCTTCACACACAATGTAACCATCAGTCCTAAAACACACACAAAAACATTTTCTTTTACATTTTCCTGTAAAATGATGGAGGGAAACTATCAATGTCATGTAAGAAGATTTTCTAAAATGTGTAGAAGTACATATCACAGATTAACTTATACTTTCTAACCATACGATACAAAAAGCTACCCTGCCTCTCGCCTGCTAATTGCTGGGGTAGGCTCCAGCTTCCCTGCGACACTGAATTGGATTAAGCGATACAGAAAATGAATGAATGATAAAAAAAAGCTTACAGAAGATACTAGCTTTCTTAGAATGTGCAAGTACTATTAAATCTATGAGCTGGATTTTGCTTTATTATAAAAGAAAACAGACGACAGAAACTGTCAGAAAAAATGAGAGCAAATGAAATCCCAGCAACAAATACTATAAAAAGGTACCCAAAGTCTGAGGTCACATTTCCTTCAATATCATCTCAACTCTGAGGGGAGTTACTGATCAAAACCAGTGGAACTAAAATCTTTGCTTCCATACTGATTGTGTATAAGTTATTTCATGTCCATCCAAAGATTTCTTAGTTTCATCTTACACGGCGTGCGAGTATCCTCCATGGTAGTCGAAGCCTGTAACTGCAGATACAGCATCAAGGTTGAGCTTCTTGGCCACGCGATGCAAGTTAGGCAGTCTGACATGAACGCAGCCCACGGGTATCATGCAGGGTTTAAACAGGTAGACGTTGCCATATTCATTACGAGGGACCTGAAGGAGCAGACAACAGATAAACTATCAGAAATCATGCTGAGAAGTTTAATTAGTCGACTGACAGATTACTGATCAATTTGTATTCTTATATTCACGTTTGTATAATTATATCACTGTAATCTAAAATAATTCAAGTTTGGTCTATCATATCAAACAATATGCAGCATATAAACACAAAGTTTTATGTGTAATTTGTCCGATTTCCATCCGATTTCATAATTTCTTAAGACATTTTGGTTTCTTAACAAACTTTTAAGAAACTTTTTTTTCAAAGCTACCTTCCCATCCACAGCTATGGGTGGCTGGTACTCTTCAGTTTGCCATTCTCCAAACAGAGGCAGGTCCTTCACATCCTTCACTTCAGACATGACCCGGGCCTTTCGTGAACGATTGGAGAAGCCTTTCACCATCTGAGAGATAAAGATACAATCACATGATAATACAAATGATCGATCAACATAGCTCATATTATTACTGGTGACTGAGCCTGATCTTTGTTAATCTTGTAGAACCAAGTTTAAACATGACAGACAAGTTTAGTATCCATTCGTCACAGCAACTGAAATACCAAAATGCAGACTTACTTGGTTATTGTTTTTTCTACCAGCCACCTTTTCCCTACCTTCAGCTCACTGTTACGACTAACTCACTACAACCTTAAGTTTTCTTTTTTTTTTTTTTTAAAAGTCTACTTAAACCCAAGAGTACTGTGATAAAATTTGTCCAAAAAACATTTTATTTCTCAGCTTCTACAAAAATGAAATAAAATCTCGGCCATTCAAAAGTGGTGGCTAGTTTAGTTAAAACCGTGACTTTATTGGACTCATTTACATCGAGGGAGTGCTTATCAAACTGCTCCTCTTGTCTGGCAGCATCAGTAAAAAGTCGTGCAAATAAAGACTGCCTGGCTGATTCACCCACAGGCTCGACTGACATCAAATCCAAAAGGAACACAAAAAGCAAAAAACAAAGAAACAGACGAGGAGAAGAGAGAAGAAGAGACAAAAAGAGCAAATATAATGAAGGAATGCTCTCACCTTGAATGGCTCCTCTCCAAGTCGGACAGTTCGTGCTTCTTTCAGCCATGTGTCTCTGGAGTGGAGGGTGCGCACACAATCCCTGAAGGAGGAAGAAAATCAAAAGATTATCTCATAAAGTACTGATTTATCTTATATCAGAAGATTATCCATTTGAGAATAGGACAGGATGAAATTCTGTCTGACTGTAATAGTCAGAAAATTCATTTAGATGTAATAGAAGCCAAAATTCCTTTTTCTGGTAATTATCCCAATATGCATGGCAGCTTCTTCATTTGGCTCTACACCACTGTGTGCACAAAGCTGTGCCACTTGAAAATACAACCATACTCAAATGTGGCTGGTCAAGTACAAAACACATTGATTTGCAAACCACTTAAACCCATAATTTATTCCCAGTAGAAGATAAACAACATAATAGCTGTTGAAAAAGAGACATTTTACCATTTCATGAAAAATATTAATTCATTTTGAATTTGATGGCAGTAACACATCATCTCAAAAATGTTGAAAAATGGGTGATGTTCACTATAGTGTGGCACCCCCTCTGCTTTTAGGAGGAGTTGTAGAAGAGGAATGTTTTCCCATTCATGTCTGATGCAGGTTTTTAGCTGCTCAATAGTCCTGGGCTTTGGTTGCGGGACTATTTTTGTTTCATGATGATTCAAATGTTTTCTCTTGGTGAAGGTTTGGACTGCAGGCGGGCCAGTTCAGCGGCCAGACTCTGCTTCTGTGAAGCCATGCTGTTGTGATGGATGCAGTATGTGGTTTGGCATCGTCTTGCTGAAACATGGAAGGCTTCTCCTGACAGAAATGTTGCCTGGATGGGAGCAGATGTTGCTCTAAAACCTCTCCACAGAACAGTTTTCGCTTTGCCTCAGACCATTTTAAATGAACTTTGGCTCAGAGACAACATATATCAGATATACCTGATATGTTTTGTTCTATTGAGAACAAAATATGGGTTTATGAGATTTGTGACTCATTGCATTCAGCTTTTATTTACAGTGTCTTAACTTTTTTTTTTTTTTGCAATCGGAGTTGTATAAGTTAAGGGCTCTTCTGATGTTCCATTAAATCATTGCAGAGAAAGAGGATGAAGAGGTGCCTGTTAAAACCTAAACAGTGGAAAAGCTGTTTTTATACAAGAGTGTGGAAGTTATTCCAACAATTACACAAAATGATTTCAGTCACCTCAAGAAATAATGACCAGGAGACATATAGCAATTGAAATAAGTAGGCAAGATTCAACAGCAAATGGATTTCAAAAGGTACAAACAAAACAAAACAACAACAAAAACCCCAGCTCAGTCATTTATACATAAATTGCAAATATATGTAGATTTATTAATTCCATGTGGACTGAAATTTAAGGATAAAAGCATTTTTACAAGCAAACTTAAAGAGGAGAATCCACAACCACAAACTTTCCCCTCTTTATTATTTAAAGAATTAAAAAAAAAAAGAAAAAAGACCAGACTTTGAGGCCTCATGATTTTACATATTTTCAGTAACTATTTTGTAACTGAATAGCTACAATTTCCTAAACTGGAAGGGATTCATGTTCAACACACTGATTGTTATGGCTTCTCTATACGTTTACTGATGTAGCATTAGATTAATGTCAGAATAGTTTTCAGATTTTATGAATGAATAGACAAAATTGATTTAAAGAAATACTTAAAAATATAAGAAGACTTTTTTTTTCATTATTAGTTTTTAATCAAAAAGTATTCACAAATATTGATTACACCTGTTTTCATTGGTTCTTCTGAAATACATATTGTTAGTTAGTGCTTTGTTGCTATCTTTATATTATAGGGACCCGACTTTAATTGTAAAAAATTATTTAAAAATATGTTAAAATCACAGTACTTTATAGCACCATCAGATGGGCAATGATGCCCAAAACCAGAATTAATTTACTCCTGCAAACCATGTGCACTTTGAAAATGTCCATTTTTTCCCTCAATAAAAACAAGCTTGTTCTCAATTTCATAACTGTATGAAACTCTCTCTTTTTCCATAAATAAAGAGAAAACAACCATGATTATACATGGACAGATACTTTCTACACAAGTAAGCTTTTCAAATAAAGAGCGTAGCTTCAGCACACCTTCATAACCATTCTCTGAAATTCAAAGGATTATGAAATTCTGTAGGCCATCCAGTCATTTAAATTTCCACATCCAAATCCAGCTCCAAAACTAGGTCAAAACAACCGACTTCACTCAACATCAAAGGTTTGCAACTTTCTCAGTCACAGTGCTGCATAAATCAGCATTTACAATGAGAACAAACTGGGTTAACACAGAATACAATGTATAAACTCATCTCAGTAAAACATATCCATGATGGCAGCTGTAGCACTGACCTGGAGTATACTGGCTCTCCTCTGCAGTATCCCAGTACGGTGGCAGTAGAAGGATAGAGGGCCTCGTACTTCAGCAGGTGTCTCTTTAAGGCATACAGAGGGTGGCTCTTATATTCTGCTATAGAAGTTGGCATTGGTTTGTTCAGAAGCTTATTCTGGAGCTGGAGGGGAAATAAAACAGGGAAAATGTAGTGAGTTGAAATCTTACCTTTCAGTTGGCAAGGAGGTCATTAGTTTTCATATTTTAGAAGTCTTTTATACGCACATTTTCTAATGCAAACTGGTGTGAAATCACTCAATTTTTTTTTATGAGGATTTATTTCATGGTTACTTTAGGTGAAAAAATCTTGCTCATTAAAGCCCAGTGAGAAATATCAGCATTTAGTGCAACGAAGCGTGACTAGTCAAACTGAGCAAGTTTATTTTTGTTTATTTTGACAGTATTATGTTAAAAGTCAGAGTGGCACACATGAGCCAACAATCCTCTATGAAAGCGACACAACTGGTGGCCATAACCTCCAAACTTAATGGAGATCAACTGCCTGAAAATGTGATTCCTTCTATATTTCATTCAGGTAAAAAGTCAATCTTGAAGAGAAATTATTTAAAGGACAAAAAAAGAAGCGCACATAAATAAAACTGTCTTTATGTTGCAATACTTTTAAATCTTTAAATGAAAAGTGTGTCATAGTGTGCATATTTATGGGTATTACTTGTGTTTGACATTGAACGAACCTCCTTCTCCTCCTTTTTGTCCCTCTCATCCTCTGGTCCTAAGAAGGGCTCGAGGGTTTCTTCCCACCATTCGTCATCCACCCGCCTCTTCCGGGACGACGTCATCCAGGTAGGGTCGTACTTCTTTCCCAAGTCCTTCAGAAACCCGTTTCCATCCACTGCTACTACATATGTCAATGGTGCTGTTGCATTCTGGGAGCAGAGATGAGGCATCCCAACTCCGTGGTCCACATCAACACAAACCCAGGAAGATGTTTTCTCTAGGTACACCTCCAACCACTCATCGGCTCCAGGCCCTTCCTTCTTCTTCCCACTCCTTCTCTTTGTTATGTTGCTTGTCACCCCTTCATCTTCATCGTCTTCCTTCCATCCCTCTGACTCACTGTCCTCTTCCTCTTTTAACTGATCTTTTTTCTTACCACCACTCTTTTTCTTTGCAGCTGGAGTATTTTTGTTGCTGGTCCCTTTGGCTTTCCCCTTCTTCAGCTTTATAGATTTCCCCCCTCTTTCTGAATCTTCACTGTCATCCTCACTGGTCGCCTGGAATTCCTCTGCGTCACTGACCTCCTCATCCTCACCCCCTTCACTGTTGCTCTCCTCCTTGTAGCTGACTTTTGAAGCGACACTGCGACGTTTTGAGTTTTTTGGTCTCTGCCCTGTTGAAAGTACAGGTTTCTCCTCTTCCTCCTCCTTAATCTCTTTCCTTTTTGCTTTCTTTCCTCTGCTGCTCCCCTTAATGTTCCCTCCTTGAGCTGGTCTCTTGGAGCCTGAAGAGACTTTCTGCTCCGGTGAGTTGGTTTTGGAGGTGTCTTGGCTTGTTTGGCCCTTTTCTGAGCTCCCAGTAGATGTTCTAGCCCCTTTACACTGAAAAAATGACAGATATTTACAATACTTACATTTGAAAGAGGAATTAAAACAAAATCTATTTATAATCATATTATAACCAGCATAAATTCGTATGGAGAAGTAGCATCGTGTATGGTGTTCTTATAGACCATGTGATGAACACTTTCCCTTTTCCTGACAAGCTTCTCTATGAAAAATATCTCAGCAATGTTACAGGTAATCTTAAACCAAAGCTTGGCAGGGCACCAGATTTAGCCGACCTCACACGGTAATACAAAGATTTCTTTTAGCAATTTTCTCATTCTCTGCTTCAGTTAAGTCCTGTTTGTGACTAAATGCATTCCTAAATAACTATGCTGGATAAACTAAATTATTATATTCCTAAAAATGTTTTCATTGCCCGGATATCCTTTAAACAGAACTTTCAACATGTCATAACAACAGACTTTCAACACATTAATGTAATAATATAAACCAAAAAATTATAGCCAGATCTACTAGTATTAATATACAAATTTATATATTTTGTTTACAAAAAATGAAATAAAATTCTTTCCTAACTTTGGCTGAGGCTGGATCCTTATAATCCTCATGTCTATTCATGATCATAATTGGTTTTTCTTGATAAAAACATGCTATTTTTGTTAGAGATCATTAATCTATATTGGATTAGTATAACACAGCTTCTTTTACAATAATGATAAGCAAAAACTAACAAATGGAGTTGTTTGCTGAATTTTTTTGGTTTGTTATGCAAACACAAACAATTTTAATGTTAACCTCATCTCATTTATTCATCATTTAAAGGCCCATTCTGTAACTTTTCAACCTTAAAACTCCGCTTACCGGACTCGTTTGATGACAGAGTGACATCTATTATGGGAATTTCTGGAGCCGTCGCCCCAGTTTTCTCAACTGGGACGCATGCGTGCCGAGTTTTGCTTTGCGCATGCGTTACACGCTAACAAGTGGATGTAAACAAACTGGCCATTTTGAACGCACGCCATTGCGGATTCAGCAAAGAAATGTTATAAGACATCGTTGGAGGAAGAAATTAAAAAAAAAACCCAGAGAGAGCAAGAGATAAGACAAGAGTTTTACTGTCTGGAGAGAGCTCAGAGTACAGGTAGGAAGCAAGATGGAGACTAAATTAGCCGTCGATAGGAGACGCATCACTGAGAGAATGGCATAAGTTGAGTAGTGTCTTCTTAATAAGTCTGAGCCTTTCATCTATATAACAACAATCATGACTTTGGAGTTCAGTAACACCCCCCCCCCCCCCATCCCCCCATCCCACCTCAACCCTTTCTGGTTCTTTTTCCTGTTTGTTCTGTACCGATGCCTCATACAGCCTAACCAGAATCAACTTGCTAGTATTCCATGTATGCACCACCTTATGCCAGCAACCACTTTAAAAGGGACAAATAAAATCGTGTGCGTGTACCTTGGCTGATGATGGTTTGAAAGGAATCGGCTGCAAAGACAGAACTAGTCGACAGAAGAGCTGCAGAGACCTCAGGACCAACAGGAAAAGCTGCAAGAAAAACAAAGCAAAGAGGGGCAGGATTATTTCTCAGATTTATTCTCCCTTGTAAAACGCTTAAGTTGTGATGTGAAAAAACTACCAACATGAGTCATCTCCTGGTGGTCTCGGGCTGAGAGGCTTGCTAGCCGCCTTGCCAGGAGAGCCTGCAGGTCTGGACGCTCCTCACAGGGAAGACTGGGGTTAAGAGTGAACGTTGCTCTGAACCTGAAAGGGAAGAGAGGGTAGAAAATAATCATGAAAAGTTTCCCATTGCTAATGAGATAATAATAATTTTACACATTGAGACATGTAAGTATCATTAGGTATTGGCATGCAGTTTGCTTTTAAGAGGCACAGACCATTTGAGCAATCCAGAGAGGTTATTTAGGTCAATGCGTTCCTTGGTCACCATGGAGAAGTGTGCAGGCAGCAGGGACAGAGTGATGGCCAGCAGGTCTGGTTCATTACACAAACTGTTGCGAAACATCCCATTGGCTATAAGGCACATGAGGTGGACCTGAGGAACCAATCAGAGGTTGGTGAGGATCCAAAATCCTGCTGCACTGACAGATCAGAGCAAAGACTGAGCAACACCATAAAGGAAAAGGTACAGTATGTGTTTTTACCTTGTGTGTGTCTATTAGCTGGTCCTTCTTATACCTCTTCATCATTCGCCTCAAGTAAGTCTCAAACTCTTCCCGCCTCTTCTTTCTGGCCAATCAGAAAACAAAGATTGTATTATGGTAAAGAAAAGACACAAATATCTGCAGTCTAAGTATGTACAAATGGAGATAATACAGTTTGTATAAATATATGATAAACACTTGCATAACATGCACTTGTTGTCTTCTTTCTGAGACAATGCATGCACGGTATAATTGTATGTGACATCAGGATAGTAGGAGGTTTTACATTAAAATTAGAAGATGGAGGATGTCTCCAGGCTAATTTTTCTTTTTTTTTTTTTTTTTTAAATCATGAATGAGACTGATTGGTGAGTATTTTTTCTCAAAACCTCTGGAACTAAAACAAGTCAAACATAAAAAAAAAAAGTATTCTCAAGGTAGTTTCAGACGGAGGAGGGAAAAATGGGTTGTTTAACAGAACAACACTGGTTTCCCACTTTATATCTTCCTTTGATCGTTTCTGTTGTGGGTCTATTTTTTCACGATAATAACTATTTAACAAAAAAATATTTTTAGATATAAATAAACCCTTCAAATTTATATTCAACATGAAAACATTGTAGGCCATATTCACTCACTGCTTTCTGACTTCTGGAGTCTCGATCTCGATCTCTACAGGTTGAGATGGCAGGACAGGCTCAGATGGTTCAACTGGACCCAGCGGCTCTGCTAGCTCTGATATACACACAAATACACAAACACACACACAGGTTTTACTTATATTTCCTACTGTTCTCTCACCATGTCAAAGCCCTTCTGAAAATGATATTCTTGCTTGGTCATATAACATTAATTAACATTAGAGACATAATCTCACACATACAAGTCTAGAGCTATCTTTTTCATATTTTCATATCACTTACCTTCCACTTCCTCCCAGTCATCCTCATCCTCACTGTCGTCGTCCATCTCCTCATGATCTTCTTTCTCAGGTTTCTTGGTGTTTGCTTCAACTAGAAGTGGTACCGAGGTCACCACGTCAAAGTCATCTTCGCTGTCAATCTCCTCCTTAACTGGTGACTGAAAGTACTTACTAGTTTTCACATCAGAATTCTTGCTGGACTTGGAAGAAGTGGAGTTCCTTGCAGGTCTTTTTGAGGACATGCGTGGCTTGGGATTAACCTTCCTCTTAAGCTTTTCCTCTCTTTCACTGAGGTCATTAGCTGGATGACAAAAAAGATTTTTTCAAATTATAATTGAGGCTTAGCAGGACACAGTTTAGTTTCAGTCTTAACTTTTTAAACACCTTAAATAAACAGCTCTAAAATATTTCCAATTATTGTCATTTGAAGCTTCTAAATTTTCAAACAAATCAATCAAAACCCCATTTATGAAAAACTGAATAAAATGACCCTAATATAGATAACTACAACAGATTGTATTAACTGTGTAGAGCAAAACTTTAAGTCAAGAAATATTTGTTTAAAAGGAACAGAGAAGTACTGCCTTTGGTGGATCGAAAACTTACAGAGTATCTACATATAGAATTAATTAATTCTATAATCAATAAACAATAATCGAAAGTGATCTAACTATACAATGGCAATGTCTTGTCTTATTGTGACAGAATGTAGCTCAACTCAAAAAACAGTCTCAAGTTTTCACACTGATGGCAGTGCAGCATCAAAATGATTAGTGTTCAAAAAGAACACGTCTGAGCAGCAGGGGTGTTGCTGTAATCTCCAGTCATATGTCAATGTGCACTTCAAGGACAAACAATAACAACGATAGACCCAGCCAAGCAAGAGAAGCAGAACCAGGCCTCCAGAATGATATCATGTGACACGGTCCAGATGTCTGAATGATGCAGAGCTCAGTTCAAGTTAAAAGCACAAACATGTTAACACCTGCGATTCTCTAAGTCGGATTCCTATTATGATGAAGTGGGGTACAGATGTGCATCTGGGCCAGCAGATTCCCTCCAGTAACCATGCACATCATCCATCCATGCACCTGCACTCTGAATGCTTACATGGTGCCTTTTTTATGGCAACACTCATAAACAAGCAACATGTCAGATCAGGTCAAACAACATGGACAAAATATTGATTTCTAACCACTGAGAGTGGTGGGAAAAAAAGGTCATGAAATGTAAAGATCATAGCAAATTAAATCAAAACCCTCCAACCAAGGTGCTATATTTAGGTCATATTTCTGTTTCCTAAACTAAAGTTTAGAGAAGTCCAGATTAGTTATAAGCAAGTCGAGCTTCAGACATAGACTGACACATTTAAATAGGGACGGCAAAAAGCTAGATGGTCATGGAAAAGGTACGCCGGATTCATATCAGAGGAGACGTTTCCTACCTGCATCTTTCTTCTTTTCTCTTGTCCCACTGCTTTCTGTTTTCACCACCTGCCTCCGTTTCTTTGTATCGGCCCCCGTCTCTGCACTCTGTCTCCGCTTCGCCATGCTGTGTTTTCTCGGGTAAATATACTTTATATGGTTGTATTTGAGGAAGGCAGACTTGCAGGCTTCGTTCAACTCTCCACATGGCGTTGCATAACGCCAAATAAGTTGCAGTTACCCAACATTTCATTCAAGGAGTTTTCATAACACAAGAAACTGAGCTCCGGTTGTTTGGGAGGGACGGACACTAACGTCATATCCGCCCGCTATTCTTCTTCGTCTTTTTGTTGCTCCTCATGTTCTCATTCTTCTTCGCTGCTGACTCCAAAGAAGCTACCTTCCAACCATTTCACGCTCCTTCTTTAACATTCAACTATAATACGTCTTTTAAAATGCAACTAAATGCATTTTTCCAGACATTACTAGAGCTTGAGTTATTGTTTGTGCCATCCATTAAAATCAATCTAAATTGAAAATTTTTGCTTTTT
>JAOXYM010000014.1:19730737-19753123 GCA_028567055.1 Leptatherina wallacei
TATATATATATAATTATTCTTGATTAATCACATTTTAATTACCTAAAAATAATTGCCTTGAAATATATATCAAAGGTCTCATTTTCAGTTGCCTCCCTTTTTCCCAGTTTGTGCCGTTAAAAACATGTCTACATCCGCCCCTGTTTCCAGCTGCAGTTTTGCGTAGTGCTGAGGTCTTTCCCTGCTACGCAGTAGCACTACCACTTCCTGAGCGCTAGGTGGAGGTGTTGGCCCACTGGAATCACAAGACCTTCACAAATCACTGCTGAGAAGTCCAAAAAATGCCTTTGAACTAGCACCTCGTAGCAACCTGTTATTTAGTGGTCATCAAGTTTTCTTTTTCTTTTCTTTTTCTTCTTTTTGTTCTTCTCTCACTTCTTTATTCTTTTTCTTCATCTTCTTTTTGGGGACAATTAGAGAGCAATTTTATACATTTCTAGAAAATTTTAGAAAATGGGTTTCATGAAAACAGACACAATCCCAAGATAACTTTTATGGTTCATGCATTTACCTAGAAGAATACACTGAGTTAAGCAGTTAAAAAAAGAAAAGCTTTTAAAATGATACAAACTTAAATAGAAGTCACATTCATTGTCATCTTCAAAAATGTTGTTGACTTAGAATTTGGTAGTTTTCAACTTTTTCAGGCAACCGGCTCAATATCATGCCATGAATTTAAATTGGAAGTCTTTTCTTGACCATGAATGCGATACGACAGCTACTTTTGATATCAGTCTGCACTTTACTTCTTCCATAGCTCATGTAAAAGATGAATGTGGTTTAGATGTGATGGATTGATCAAGTTATTTTTGTTGAGCTCTTCATCGTGGAGTAATGAATGGCAGCCATCTTGAATTTGGGAAGTATGGGGCATTCATAGTTATATATAATACCAAAAAATGTATGTAATCTGTTCTGTAATTTCAGCTTTAGTTACTTCATAAAATTCAGCAGTTATGTCTTCCAGAGACATGTTTTGTCAAGATAAAGGTATGGGTGCTTGGAAGAATGTGTTGCGGGTAAAAGAATAGAATAGAATTTGTGAATTCAGGTACAGATTTTTACTTCAGTATGATGCTGAGTGGATCTTACAATGTCAACATGAGACCATTAACAACCCTGGCCAACTGTCTGTCAAAATCACCTGGTTAGTGAGAACAAATGCTTGTGGACAGGTCTGAAAATAAGTAAAGCTGATGTCAGGTCATTTGAAGCAGAAGCAAATGTGACAGATATAATGTAAGTCTCTGTCTGCTGCTATCTGTCTTACTTGGGGCATACGAAGTTCACATCATGATAGAGCAGCAATATTTATTGTTTATGAGTGTTTTTTTTTTTTAGAACAATGTTATTTCCTTGTGATCCTGTAATATGAGTTTATTGTGAACATACAATTGTTTTCTGACAACAACAAAAAAATATCAACATTTCTCAAGTATCAATAAAGAAAAGGTGCATAATTCCATGCCCTTCTTATTTCTCTGTGAGGTTAAGTCATGAACACTTTAAACTCTAACCTGAATACAAACAGACATGTATTTAAGAGCATCTGTGGATCAATGTTGTGGAAGTTTTACTGCCTCCAAACCAGCACACACTGGAATACTTTTTATCCCCGTATGACCCTGAAAGAAGACTTAAGTTTGGAAAAGACCATGACTGACCGAATTCTTTGATCTCATTTGGGAACAAGTCTGCGTGACTCCCGTTCTGAATCAATTCAGTTCAATTTAATTTTTACTCATTTTTCTGTTGTGATCTGCATTGATCCTGTTGGGTTTCTGTTGTGTGTGTGTTTCACTTCAGAGAGCCGCCTGTCAGCTGATACAGTCCGACAGCTTCAGGCTGACTCGCTGCAGCAGGGGTTTTGATGGGATGAAGGGGGCCATTTCCATCCTGAGTGTGTGTGATACATGCAGCATACATATGCATGCCTACCGCATGCAAACGCATAAATGAATGCATGTTTACATAGGGAGTACATGTGCATCCATATTTTTTGTGAGAGTGTGTGACAGGTTTTCGATTCACAGTCACCTGGACGTGTGCATGCATTTCGTTGCCTTCTATGAGTAGCTATGTGTGGAGTGAGTATATTGCGAACATTTGTCTGTGTGTGTGTAGTGACAGAGCTTGAGTCCATGGTCCAGTGTGCTGTGTTCCCAGCGCAGTGCATGGCTTCCATCCCTATATGAACCATTAGTGCAGTCAGATAGGAATAAAAAGCCATACAGTGCACTGGGCATTGGCGAGACTTGATTTTAAGAGCAAGGACACATACAGTCACACACAAGCACACGCTAACACATAGTTAGATAGAAGAAAAGAAGTTCAAATAAGTTGCCTGGGGCTAGCAAAACTGTAAAAGGGGCTCCAGGTGAAGGACACAGACACCTGACGAGGAAGACAAGCTGATAGATGAGGACACTGCCATCTGCGATAGATGTGCAGGAATCACAGCTTTACACTGAGACTGATAACAAAGTATTTAAACTGAAATGGAGAACTTGTGAATCCTTATCAAACATTACTGATGCTTGTAGGTGTTGAGGTGTGGCAACAGGTTTGTCATCCATAAAGCACAACACAGAGTTATTAACCCCACAGCACTACCTCCAAGGCATCAAGATTTCCAACGGCACAGCTGCAGAGGATCAGATAGAACAACCTCCTCTGTAGGATTTACGTTTTTCTCATGGATATGAAGAATTTTTGTAGGTAATCCTTATACATTGCTGTGTTTAAAATGGCGCAGTTAAGTTACCTGGCACATCCATTCTTCCATTCATCTATATACATCCATACATTCCATTCCATTACACTCAGTCATCAGTCGCCTCAACCACAAGATTCACTTTAGCCTCCTACTGCATTTGCAAAAGGAACACAGTATCACCAGTCTATAATCTATAATCCTTGTACTTCTTTCTCCTTGTGGATGCGTAACCCTTGAATAAAGAAAGCCAGAAGGAAAGACGAACTCATCCACCTGACTGTGCCAACAGGTAGGGACAAAAGGTGTTACAAGTAACAAGGGGTGCCGGGATAATCTGTGAAAAAAAGACATTTTTTTGTCAGTATGAATCCAACTGTAAGGATGAAATTTTAATTGTTTTCCTGAAAAACAAAACAAAAAACTTCCTTTTGAGTAGGGGGAGTCAAATTTTTCCACCAGTGAACAATGGTGGCACCTGTTATCCTCCTGAATGGGAAGCCTCTGCTGCAAGTACATCCTGATTCACTATGTTGGAACTGAGTAAAATTATTTCTTAATCTTTGTTGGAAAGTTAAATCATTTTTAATCAAATGTCAGGTCTGAGAGCAGTATAGAGATCCTCCTCTCTGACAGTATAATAGTATTAATACTAGACATTTCTGCAGTGAAGTTTATGTGTGGTGCTCTAAGTGGAGCACGAAATAATATCTTCTGTCGAAAAGATCTTTTTCTGTCCGGATTTTTATCTTTTGGTTTCATAAGTCTTGCACAAGATTTTGGACAATGCTAAGAATTATGCAAATAACTGCATGACAACTAAAACACCATCTTTCACCCCAACCGAGGGTATGTTTTTCATTGTTCTAATTTAAAAAAAAAAACATTCCTGTCGCGCCTAAAGAGGCTTCACAACTTCAAGGAGCGGATATGAAATAAATCCAATTACCAAGCTGTCAATCAGGACGCTAATTAGTGCGACTCCAGCAGTCTAAGTGGCATCAAAGCTGGGAACTCAAAATAAAGGCGACGATAGGGAGAAGTATAAAAAAAATGTAAAAAATCACACAAAACGGGCAAATATGCCCCTGAAAACATAAATACCATAAATAAATCTCATCTCAGACGCTTCAACCTCTAGACGAGCTGCTGCTATTTCTGGATCGCCTCAGACGAGCAACAGCAGCTGGAGAGGGGGGGCGGTGGGGGGGGGGAGCGAAGAAGAGGCAAGCATCCATGCATCCGAACCAGGACACTGCGGGTTCTCCTCTGACTTACACCCGCGTCCCCCCCCTCCCCCCCTCCCGTTCCATAAGTCCTCCGTCCGGGCTGCTGTGACTTCTGAGCCCCGTCTGGTGATCCAAACAAACAAGGTCTGGCTTCAAACAGGTGGGCTCCAGGCTCGTGCCCGGTCCTGTCTTCCAGGTCATTGGAATTGCCCAAAATAGCAGGCCTAGCTCGTCCCCTACTCGGTCTTCTTGTCCAAAAAGAACGGGGTCAGTGATGCTGCCGCCACCACCGGTGGGTATGTGGAGTTTGACCGCCCCTTTACGCATCTGTGCGTATTTCCATTCAGCAGCAGAGGCAAACAGTCTGAGAGGGAGAGGGAGAGAAAGTGAGAGAAGGGAGGGAGGTGTGGTGGAAAAGGACAGGAGGAGGAGGAAGGGGAGAGGGGTGGGTGGAGGAGGGGGTGAGGCACCAAAAGCCCACAAGTGAGGAGGAGCTTAAAAAAAAAAAGAAAAAAAAAGGAGAAGGGGGCATCATCATACCTGAACAGGAGACTCCCCTCTGCTTGTGTGTGTGTGTGTGTGTGTGTGTGTGTGTGTTTGTGTGTGTGTATGAATTGGGGGCAGACAGGGGGGTGTGAGGGAAGGGAGGCTTATGTCGCCTCAGTGACGTGCAGTGTTAATAAAAGCTGGGCACAGGGGCTGAATAGAGTTCTTTTCTGTCTCATTCAAATACCGCCAGAAAGCACTTTCATTCTGCTGATAAAGTAGAGGGAGAATGTGTGTAGTGGCACATTGGAGTGAGGAAATGTGTGTGTGCGTGTTTCCATCTGCATCTCCATGTGTTTGCGCTCTTTCTCTCGGTCTCTCCCTGTGTCTCTCGCTGGCATTTACACTGTGAACAGCCAGACAAACGGGCTGGTGGTTGCACAGCCTGACTGATCAACAGAAGCTCCAACTCAGACAAGACCAGCGTGGAGGTAAAGGTTGGGGGGGGGGGAAAGAAAGAAGAAAGGTGACAAATCAAGCATTTACCAGTAAAGTGGTTAAGTGGGAGACAGGTGAACAAGGGAGTAAAAGAGGAGACCCTGTCACAAAAAAAGATTTCTTAGAGCTAGAGGGGTTCCTAAAGGGAAGGACATCAAATATCTGCAGCAAAGTCAGACACACAAGGTGAGGAAGAAAAGGACAAGAAAAAGAATAAGAAGGAGAATTGAGGGAAACACTGCACATTAATAAAGTGGAAATACTTGCTCGGAGCCTCCCCTTCTTCCACCTCCTCTTCTCCTTCCTCCTCCTCCTCCTGTTGTCAGGGGCTCGGCTGGAGTTGCATTCCAACGTGTCGCTCTTAATCCCCGTTACTCCCGGCAACACAGTTCCTTGATCTGGTCCCACGTCATGCCGGGCAGAAGAGGAGGAGGAAGAAGAAGAGGGAGGAGGTGAAGGTTGCAGCTTCAGGAGGAGGGGAGTCGAAGGATGGTTGAGGAAATGGGCAAAAAAAGAGGAGATGGTGAAAAGAAGAGAGGGAGGCGAGGAAGGATGTAAGAGTGAAGTGAGGGGAGGAGAATAGAGGTAGAAGGAGGAAAAGAGGGAAAAATGAAGGGGTGGTCTGAGGAAAACAGGAAGGAGAGGAAGGAGGTGAAGAAGGATCGGAAAACAAAAAAAGAACGAGAGATAAAAAGGGGTCCTGGTGAAACATATTGGAGGACAGAGAGGTGAGTAAAAGGAGGAGTGAGAACGTACAGGAGGAGAAAAATGAGAAAAGACGAGAAACAAATGAAAGGGAATAAAAGTCTTAACACTGTCACGCTCCCTGAGATCCTCCTTCCCGATTAAAAGAAAATCACTGTTAAGGATCATTTGCTTTTTCTTAAGACCATTAGAGTCAGATGGGTTTGTTCTGAAGTGTCTGGTTCAATAAAGTTTAATAACATAGTTAAAGAGAGTGGGAGTGGAAGGAGGGATGGATAGAGATCATATCGAAGCTAAAATGGTTTATGTCAGATTTTGAGAGCAGTGGTGAAAAAAAAAACCCAACTGAGCGTTTGACAGGTGTGATTTACATCGATAAAAATTTCTATTCCGTTTTTCTAAATGAAATATCTCTCAGATTTTCATTATTCCATTGCATAACTTTACCGAGACACATCACTGACATCTGACGCCCAGAGATGACAAGATGTCTGCAATTTTTATGTTTTAAAATTTAAATAACTTTCATTCTTTTGGATTTAGCTGTCTGGCAGCTAACAATAAACATGCAATGATATATTTTTGCGAATACTTGCCTGGCTGTGGACGTAACTAACATATTCTTGTGGTAAGACTCATCATATAGGTTTCTTTCAGAAGCTGTTTCTCACGCTGTGTTTACATGACAGTACAGAATATCTAAATTATCGAGTTAGTCCAACAAAATAAACACATTAGTCTGACTGATGTTTTAGTAGATGACTTGAACTAACAAATCCAAAATTTGAACTAACAAAACCAGAGAATGAGGGTGGGAGTTAAATAGTCCTACTTCTACATGTTCAGGTACTCCGCGGTTCCTGCCCGAGGCTTTGACCTAGAAGTGACAGAAAAAGTTGGAACATAGAAGAAGAAGAAACCGGTAATAATAAACACAATGGATGGCACGCTTCTTATTTGTAAAGAGTAAAGCATATAGCACGTAGGTTATATAAATTGTACAACAATATCAAGCCGTCCACTTCCTCACTTTTCATTCTACCAATTTCCACCTAAATTGTTTGTCAAATGTTTTTGACGATGTCGTCTTAAGTCAACTGGAGAGAGTCCGACACTAAGCTGAATACAGGTAGCAACAACAAGTCAAGATATGCAGAAATGCTCCAATAAAAGGGAAAGAAGAAGACTGTTAACTTAAAAACATCATGTTAACATGTCTGCCATTTATTTGTCACAGAGGGAATGTACTCAGCATGTTTGTTAGAGCTCTAGTAAACGCATCATGTGTAAACATGACTTTTGAAAAGCTCTGCAAGGTACTTTTAAGATAACAATGTTGATTTAGCAGCTATAGAAAGTACAA
Source organism: Leptatherina wallacei (assembly GCA_028567055.1). NCBI lineage: Eukaryota > Metazoa > Chordata > Actinopteri > Atheriniformes > Atherinidae > Leptatherina > Leptatherina wallacei. The sequence continues at coordinate 19,737,732 of JAOXYM010000014.1, forward strand.
CAGAAAATACCCCCCCCCCAATAAGTCTACACAACAAGGGATTTCTATAGGACAGGGCATGGCTCACTATGTGGCACAACAAGTCAAAAGTTTCATTCCAGCCAAAGACCATAATACTCCATCAAGCAGAGAGAAAAAACCGGGCAGAGGTAATCAGTTGGATGAAAACCTGTAGACTGTAAAGTCTTGATGGAACATGGTCGGCCACCTGTGCCCTAAAGTATTGGAAATGACAAACAGGAGGCTTTTACAAACCTCATCACATCCAGGTGTTGCCGCTTTAATGAAGGTCAACAAGATGACACAAAAATGGACAACGCTGTGGCAGCTTTGCTAGCCGAACCAAACAAGACTGAATGCATTCTCTGTGATCTGTGGGAGTTTATTGGCACAGTTTGCGGTTAAAAATATAAAATAAAAGCCAGGTCAAAGCAGATGTGGTCAAATTTGATTGTAAAATTGAACCTCTGAATTCACCTCTGACTTATTGAGCTGGAATCTTATCTAACTATTCTTGGCTGTAAACATGAGATTATGTCAGATTATCCATTTCAGGTTAAAAAAAGAAGAAGACTTAAACACTAAACTCATTCTCAGCCACATTATAGCAGCCAGGAGCAGACTAAATTCAATGTATATGGATGTTGTGCTGCACCATGAAGGTTTACAGCAAACAGGATGATTAAATATGGTACTTATTGATCCATGTGCGAGTGGAGGAGATGAGAATGGATCATATGAGAAGAACTGTTTAATCGTCAATTCATTTGGGTTTTGAAGACCAGAGTTGATACTAATATTTTAATAAATTGAGCTTTATTGCAATTATGATACAATAACAGACTTCAGGTTTTGATAGAATTGATTTAATCTCAATAGAAAAAGGAATCCAGGAAATCAAATCCTTTGGTAAAGATGAGGAGGGTTTAAAGAGTGGGGAAGAGAAATCAGAGGAGTTTCCTCTCGCTGACGACAACCAGTGAGTTTCAAATGTCAAATGATTCACTTCCATGTTCTTATTTTATACCTTCAACATGAGCACAGGTCTGTGCATATAAAGCACCTAAATAAATCCAAAGATCATCCAAAATGTATAAATAACTTTGGTCATATTCATATTCAGAAACAGTTTCAAACTTTGGGGATATTCTGCAGGTTCTTGATTGCTGTGACAGGATAGATATTTGTGCAGACATTCGTAGCTGCATTTCAACCAGCAGCACCCACAACTTAGTAGCCTGGAGCTGTTCTTCCGTGAGCTAAAAGGTTATTTCAGCCCTAGGTCTGTGGCAGTTCCCCTGAGGTCTGAGGTTTAAGGCAGATGTGTGAGGTGTGCTGGTCCACCAGGTTTGTGCCTGCCAGGGTCTACTGCCACGCTGAGCCTAGACAGACATTAAAATCAAGAAGTCTGCTTCACTTGTATTAATTCTTCAAACACACATTTGTGGAGTTTGGAGTGTCTATTATTTATGTCTTAGATCATAACTGTGATGAAACAATTGGAAATTCAAATTCTATTGCAGTAAATCCTGTCTTGAAATCCTGTTTAATGTTGCACATTTCTTTGGGGTTTTATTTGTGTCTCAGAGCAGTGTGTGAAAAGATAAAAGATGAACACATATTTCACTGCCTTCCAATCACAATTGAAGCAATTTCTAATTCTGGAGCTCACCTGATCATTGCAGGTGGTTGCACAGGCTGCAAGCTCCCCTCCAAAGGTTCAGTTGTCTCCAAAGTCCTATATCTCCACCTGAACTATTTCAAGGCCCTGCTCTAAGAAACCAGGGATTAAAAAGAAGAGGGGGGTGAAGAAAGGATCCCCTAAAAGACTATGGTTCCTGGAAAAGGTTCCTGTGGTGGAATTGCGGCTTTTGAAAGTGTAACTTTATCTCACTAAAAGACAGTGGACAAAAGAATAGCACAGGACGAACTAAGAGTGCCCCACCTGCATTCATGGATTGTTAAGAAGATCGCTCTTTGCAGATTCAAGTGCAGAGATAGGATTTAACTCCCTATAAAAGTCCATCAGGATTATTTGTATTTCCAAAGAGGCTGCTTGTACCGATAACAGTTGCTATTTCTCTACTGGCTGATCACAGACACTGATGAGAAGGTTACAAACCAACATATCTCATGCACTGAGTACAATTAATGTTTAGATATTCTTTCCATTATCTGTTTGAATTTATAAACATACATTTCTATGAGCAAAACTTATTAGCTAGCAGATGTGAGCTGGCAACAGTATAAAAAGCAATAATGTTCAGAGGGCTGTGTTGTTTTGTGAATATGAATGTGAAGACGATGCATCAGCAAGCAATGAAGCAGAACTGGGATTTTACAGCTGTAATCAAACATGTAGCCATCAGTCTGGAAATGATGAGAATTTTAATTCTTCATCTGCGAAGAAAATTATCTCAGCAGAGTCAGAAAACCACTGTCTGGATATATTTCTCTCTCTAAGTAACAGTGGTCGGAGAGAAAAAAAACCCGGCACCTTCTGGAAAGAATCATTTTCAAGAAGCTGACAAGTTTATTTTACAGTTTTCTCTTAATGCTGTAATCTAAGAGCATTGGCTACAAAGAGAGAAACAATTCTTTAGGTGGTGAGGCTGTTTGTTCTAATACAGCTCCTGCTGCAAATGATCATTAGTGAAGGACCAGGATAACATAAAGAAAAACACACACGCAGCGAAAGGATGTCTCTTTTGATCATTCCTCCGGGTGTTTGATCCTTTGAAAAAAGAATAGTGAGAATGAGTTTTTTTATGTTCCCATGTAAACTGACTGCTTCTGCTTGACTGCAGCATGTTCCGTGATTATACGCGAAACATTAGCAGGGTTAAAAAAAAGAAAGGGTGAGCAAGGAGAAAAAATGAGGAAAGACTGAAATCAATGAGAAAAAAACCCATCAGAAAATAGATAGTTCAAGGCAGAATTGAACCCAACAGAGGAGAATAGGCCGCAATAGAAAAACATGAAATATGAATAGGCCGTTGATGATATTCCCACTCTATCTGCCTGTCAGTGGGACTTCATTGATATTCAGGGGAGAGCTCCTCTTCAAGCAGCACATATCAAAAGGCAGTGTTATGATCAATAAACATGCCATGGGAATCAAAGCTTTTTTCTTTGATGGCATTGGTCATTTGCCCAGAAACTGTTTGGAAGCGGGAGCCAGCTTTGAAGGCAGTCTGGTATGAGTCACTGGTTACATTTACAAGAGAGCAGAAAATCTGATTTTTAACCTTTTGTGGGTCAGTTGAGCTGCTGATCCTCTTGTTGCTGTCTCAACAGCAGAGAATGAGTTGCCTGAGCATCTAGTCCCTGCTTAGACAGCCTTGAAAAGAGCAGCTGTAAAAAGAGAACTGGGATTGACTGTAAAAAGAAACAAGTCCTTCGACTTTATGATTGATAATGCTGCAGTAATAACAAATACTGTGACATTTCTGAGTGAGCCTCTGGGTTTAAGACTGATTGAATGTTTGGAAGTGCATTAAAATTATGTACATAAAATCCCTGAGGAAAACCGGAGTGGCAAACATTTCTCCTGGACTTGTGCAGTATCACACTAAAAAAAATATGCAAAAACAAATTTCACGAGGTTTTCTGAGATCCAGAAAATCATTAAATGAATCCCTCTAACATGTGAGATATTTTTGATTTAAGAAAGTTATGTGAATAAAACACACTGTATAGGAAAGAAATAAACTTTATAGCCACGAATTGTCACTCTAAACATCTCTGTTTCTTTATCTATAAATGGAAATGAATGAATACCTCCTTTGAAATTCATTACCTGTGCTTTGGGACAATTTTTTTGATAGTGATGGGGTTTATTTGTTATTTCTAGTAAATTAGCTCAGAGATTCAAAAACAAGAGGAACAATCCACCTTTTTGGCTATTCCATTTCCCACCATTTATCCCGATCATCCTTTTCTCCAGCCTTGAAGAATTCCCAGGCTGGATGTGATCAATAAAGTCAATTGATTCTTTTCAGGCGTACTTCTCATTATTGTTCTTCATCCAGCTCATCACCTTGTCAACCAAAGAGCTTACAAAAGAAGTTCATTTCAGGAGTGCAGATTGATCCTTTAAAGTAATAATTGGCTGTCAAACAGGATTGTTATAACAACAAAGAAAATTCATTTAGGGATAACACACTTCCAAACTCAGATTTGGGATTTTGGGCTTAGAGGTAAAACTCAACCCAAATTAAATATACAAATATTTCCTCTGGAGTATAGTTCAGTATTTACATTTAGATGGTTTTGGGATGAGATGATGAGTTTTAGAGATAATCGCTGCAGAGATGTTTGCCTCAAAATGAGTAGAGAAAAGAAAAAAGAAATTTACAATAATGCCTCGAAATCATGAAACAATTATGATACACAGGAATGTTTAGTTTATTGGTAAGAAAACTGCTTTTATTAAATTATTTGTAGAAAGCTTGAATCAAGCTTTCTATAGAGGTACAACTGCTCAGAGGTGGATTTATTTTCTTCCTTTTTTTGGTTGTTTGAATACAAATCGAGTACATTAAGTTCCATTATATTCAAGAGAAGGCAAATATCCCAACAGCAGTACATTGCATCAGTGATTCCTAACCTGGGGTCCGGGACCCCCCAAGGGGTTCTCCCAAAGAGGGGGTCCCAGAGGCTTTGAATATTGAACATTGTGATTAATATCCACAGAGTGTAGCTATCTTTTTTTTCTTTTTTAAAGTAAGGCTATATGCTGTTTAATCTGATTTCATTTTGGCTTCATGGAAGGACAGAACTCAGCCAGAATACAGTATTTATGATGAGAATTTCACTAATGAAGGCATAAAACCAAGCATTTCAGCACGGGCTGGGACATGGGGTCCATGGATTTTTAATATTTGCATGAAGGGGGTCCTCAAGGAAAATAGGTTAGGAACCACTGACTTACACAATGCTAAAACCTCATTCTCCTTAGTACATCAGACAGAGAACATTACATAAAAAAAGAAAAGAAAATCAATAATTGAAACACACCGATGACTTAGGAAAGACCTTCTGAAGCCTATCTGGCTGCTCATCACATTTCTACTTGCACTGGAGCCAAGTGAGGCAGCAGTTACTATCACTGTCATGGCAACACAAATGGCACGATTCTGGTTTAAACATTCCACAAACACACACATTTGGTAGTTGTAACTTGGCTAAGCAGATGCTCCTTTGCTGTGCCATAGTCAGCCACCTGCTGCCATCTCCCTACCTCGGTTTCAGGCTGGAACATGACAGCGGCTGAGACATCAGACATTAGTCATTAATTGAGCTTAATCGTCTCATTGTTAAATTGTCTGAGACCAACCTAATGACTATGCCAAAGTCAAGAGCACTAAACACCTGGCTGTAATCAACCTGAAGCAAAGAGGTTCTCTGTGTAAGGGCGGGGGCTAGAAATGGGTCACCGGCTCTCCTCTGCTGGGTCCATGTGTGATGAGAGAGGGGAAACTTTTAATGAGGCTGGGCCTAAATTCACCCAGCAAAATTTTATTAACACACATTCTGAGCGAATAGACAGTCAGCTGTCATGTACTTCACTGACAGAAAGACTTAAATGTGTTTATATGCGTGTGTGCCTGGAGCTAAACTCCTGTTACCAAAACTATGCCACTCATGTTCGGCTGGACAGGTGACAGGTAGCTAAAGTTTCCAGGATTTATTAAGTGATTGTGTGTGTACTGTGTCAGTAAACTGAATCAGGAGGCTAAAGTGGCCGTTTGACAAGTCAGATTGGATGGAAAGCCGAACGGAGTTCGGGCGATGAGAGGAGGGGCACATGTGAGCGGGTGGAGGGGCTTTGGAGGGTTATTGGGTGGACGACTGCCCACCCTTTGTGCTCCAAATCCAAGGGAATCTGTTAGGCATTGTGGCTCCCTGCTTGCTCAACAGCCAGAGAGCTGAGAGAGGGGATTTCAGCTCCACATAGCCAATGACAAGCAGGCTTTTTCTTTTTTTTTTAATCGTCCTCTTTGGGTTTCTCTCTTGCTCTTTTATCCTCTCTGTCTTTCCTCGCTGTCTCCCTGCTTTGTTCAGGATGCAGTGCATAGTCAGCCCCGACCAGCTATAGTATAATCTGTGAGTGACTAAAGGTTGTGATCCAAGTCTGCGGTGCGATTTAGGTTTTAGGGTTATCAAACGTACTCGGTGTCAGGGTGTGAGCCACAGCTTATGTTTGTGCAGGCTGTTTAGTGGCACAAATTCACATTTTGTCTTGAAGAACAGAAATAGCTTGTTTGTATTTTAACCAGGCTATTTTTGCTCAAACAAAATCCAGGCTTATCCTGTTATTACCTGTGCAGTGGTGTCTCACCCCAAATCATCAGAGTGGAAATACCTCTGAAATGTGGATCAGACAGGTTTCAGCCATAACCCGCACTAACAAGGCTCTTTCAGATGAGTTGGGGGTGTTTCAAAGCAGAGTGATGCACCCAAGTCCAGAGACACAGAAACTACTGCAAGAATAGGTTCAACACAGATTTAAACTGACCTCTCATTAATTAACACGAGTGATTTATATCTGTAAACAGTCTTTGAATGTATTTTACACCAGCTTATTTCAGGGAACCATTCTGTGGCTGCCGTTGTCATATGTCTACTGAAGTATGGTGCTTCTTTGGTTGCTGTCACACATAGTGGCTGACAGACATCTATATGTCTCTAAGCACTGATTAAGACTTTGGGTTTGTCATCCAGAAGAATGGAGACCATCGTTTTTCAGCAAGGAAACAGTAGTTTTAAAGAAGTTTGGTGTCTCAATGCACAGCTTGGATATTTCACCAGACTTATGTCGACATACAGGAAATGTTTGTTTTGATTTAGTTTGATGTTGTTTATTGGCTACCTTAGCATTAATAACAGCTTGCTTGTGAATCCACAAGACTTTTACACTGGAGGCAGAGATTCCATTTCAGATGGTTTATCTGGTGGCTCATTTATAATTTTTTTGTTGTTGAGTTTTTAAGATATTTCTGGTTTCAGTCCATTCTGTGTAATAGTTGAAGATACTAAATGCTGGACTGATGGTTAGGAGGCATGGGATTTTAATACATGAAATGCCTCCATCGTCATACAGAGGTAACATGCCATGGTCATTCAATGTATTTGTGTAAGAAATCACTGAATTTACTCGAGTTTTGATTTCGCAAATCACAGTGGTACCTTTTTTTTTTACCTGTTTTGCTGTATCCTTCTATGTTGTCAAAGCCTGGAACTTACGTTACATAGTTCAAGTTGGCATATTGCACTATTCAAGCTGCAAGCCAACAGCAGAGATGATGAATGGGCTGCTAAAGTCTAGCACGCCTGAATAGTTATAGTCTTCATATTTATCCGATTGATCAAACTTCATGCAGCTCCCTCTGGCAAATATAAACATTTACAACTCTTTTCAATATGTGGAGTAGACACCAAGACCTGTAAAAAAAGAGCCTGATGTGTAAAATAAGTAGAGTCCTCAATCATGAGAGTTAAAGAGCTAAATTCTAACCAGAAAAGATTAGCTGTTCATTTACATGCAAAAAAATATATTTTCTAATATCACTGTTTTGCTGCACAGTAAAATGTGGGTGGTTAACAGCTTATTAACTGCATGCTTGATTGATGCACCAGTGAAATCCAATGCTAAAAATCTTAGCAGATATACCAATAATAACCTTTTAGATGTTGGAATACAAATATTTGAGACTTATTTTGCTCAAAGTCTCTGCAGCTAATATCTTGAGTGCAGTTAGAGGTCAAAATATTTCCTGATGTGGTATTCACAGAAGCTGAAGCTTTTAAAACTACAGTATATCCCAGTGGTTAGGCATGTAAGGAATAATCCATGGTGAGTACTGAAAAGCATCTCTGGGGGTGACAGGTTATAAAACAAATGGGGCTTCCTGATGGGTTTTTTTTGTACTGGTACAGATGTGTGTGGTATGAGTGGCTTTGGTTCCAGTCTCATGCTGGGCTGTCGCGTCTCCCTGCTCCATTTCCTGCCTTTTTGCCCTGTGGTCTGTTGCAGGACAAGAGGGGATGTGAATATGAAGGGAGGTGGGAAGCCCGGTTTCACTTTAAAGTGAGAGAGATGTAACAGGAATCAGTGGTTTGTGATGAGGAGAGGGAGGGGTTGAATCACAGCAGTAATTGCAGGAACGCCAGTTCAGCGCAGTTTGGTTTTTGATTGGGGTTGTAACCCCTTCAGAGAGTAAAATTCAGCCCTTTAGGAGATTCGATAAAATTACACTATTTTGCCAATGAAAGTCAGCCCGACAGCAGCCTTTAACGACCATCTCGAGACTGGGATGCATGCAGCTGCCAAAAGTTACAGTAAAAGCAAACTACATAAGATCTGAAGATGAAAAGGACCACTAAAGAAGGAAAAACAAGAAGACTGGAGACAGAAAAAATTTGTTTTGAGCTCAAAGAAACATGTACAAAGATGGAAAGTGAGAAAAGATATGCAATCCAAGAGATTAAGCAGAGCAAAAACTTAATCTTAAAGATGCAATTACATCAGTATAAAACACTTGGATCAAATAAAGTATATCATAAACCAGTTAATGGCCAGACTCAGCCATTAAAATCCAGTTGATTAAGGTTTCACTAGATCCTACATGGAGTCAAAGCTACACTTTCACACATCGGAGCATGCACTAGAGCTGGGGTTGTCACGGTACGTAGAGGACGAGGACCCAAATGCAGGGTAAAGAGGCAGACAGGTGCAGGAATAAAGGTTTAATGATAATATGACCGAAGGTAACAGGGCTGGAAAAACTAAAACAGAGACACTGATACAAAGATGATGCTGGGGAAATGACCATATCTGACAGTGAATAGATGAAACTGAGGGGTATGTATACACTGAGGTGAATGAACAGTGAGCAGGTGAAGCAAATTCAGCAAATGAACAGGTGTGCTGATGAACAGGAAGGGAACAGAACACGGAAGGAGATAAACCTACAAAATTAAACAGGAAACCAGACAGGACTGAGACAATGAAAACTAAAAAAACAGGAGAACAAGAATTAAACCAAAAACCCACAGATCATACCAGTAAAATTTCACTGGCCAGTCTTCTATGTCAACATAAATAATGAAGAGAATCAAGAACTATCAAATGAAACAAAACTCTTGCGATTCACCGCTGTTTTTCTAAATATTTCTAGTTTAATGCCACAATTCAGCACCACATTTGTAGAATTTTTCCCATCAACAACAGATTTTAATATCTCTAATATAGAAATGTAAAGATTTGTTTCAGAGAATCAAATCAAACTATTTCTTTCAGTTGTGACATAAACAGGCCCCCAAATTGTGTCATGTTACATGTATCAAAATGCATAATAAATGTTCTTATTGTTAGAGAGATAAACCTTTTGTAGTAACTTATCCTAAAACCAAATTTTCATTGGTTTTAGATATAAGATAATAAAGAATCAAGACTTAATATGCTGTAATAAACTTGGACACACTGTTGAAAGTTGATGTTCAAAGGATGGGAGAAAAGAGATGAATTCAGTAAAAAGGAATTCTGCTTCAGGAAATAGTAGAAAAATAAAAATATGAGCAATCTGTAAAATAGAAAAGCAGTGAAAACAGCAAAGTTAATGCAAAAGAGGAGTGACAGGTTCACAAGATGTTCCTTTAAGTGAAGTTTGGGAGTGACACGAGAGTCGATGAACAGGAAAGCAAAGAGGCTGAACGAAAAGTCTCAAGCAGTGAATCTAACAACAAACTGAGCAGAGTGAGAATGAATTTAAAGAAAGACACTGTGAACCAGCAAGAGAGGCACAAAAAAAGTGCAGAGTAACAGCAAGACGAGCCAACTGGGGAGAAGAGAGAGACGAGTGCTTAAACGTTTAACAGAACTGGAAAACGAAGGCGCTGAAACAGCAGACAGATACACAGTGCGATGTAAAGAAAAGGGAATAAGGAACTGCAGGGATGAAAGACACAAAGCAGAAAAGGAGTAGCGTGCAATAATGTGTATGTATATGTGTGTGTGAGGGATCCTGTATGAGCCGTGTGGAGCACAGGCTGCATGGCTGAGCAATTTCTGTCCAGTTGACTGGTTGTACGGTAGGGGGTCCCAGGGAGAGCTTTGATCATTACCGAGTGTGACAGAAGAGTTCTGACAGAGAGGTAACCCCCAACCCATCTCACACACACACACAAGCAAGCACCAGCAACAACATCACCATGACCGCTAACGTTACTCCTATACATGGACAGAGGCACAGATGTTGCAGAAAGCGAACCTAAAGATAGTTAATCGGCTTTTTTTAACCGACTGGAAATCATGCTGTCTGAACTGTTTGTTTGCCTGAGCTGAGAGGTGCTTTAATCTCTGTAAAGGCTGCAATTAGGAAGTCATTTAGGTCCTGACATACTGTAAATGTTTTCATTTGATAAGTTGATGCAGAAAAAAGGAGTTTTTTCCAGTTGAAAAGGGTGAAAACTTCATAACGATTCACACCAGAAAACCAGGAATTAGACAAGCAGAAATAAACTAACAAGTACACCCCGAGTGAAAGAAAGTAAGGAGATGTTGCATTCGGGCCATTTTTGGCTGAACTAAATATGCAACAGTTGCCTGACAGTCACTGTTTATGACAAAGCGGCAACCTGAGGGGCTAAAAAAAGGCAATGCTGAAAAGATAAAAACAGCAGCTCCTTAACAAGTCAATTGACCCTGGATCCAAAAGTTAGTCAATCCCCTCAGCGAGAATTTTACAATAAAAATAAATATGCTTACAGCTGCTGGTTCTCTATCTGACTTCTGATTCAAGATTACTTTACCAGTAAGATACATTTTCATGTAGCTCAAGCATTTAAATTGTTAAGACTGCTTATTTATGAGTGGGAAGGTTTCATAATGTTACATTTCATCCTATTTTTCCTCTCTTAGTTTTAGTTTATGCAGCTCAAGTGCTTGTTAGGTTTAGGAAAACACCATGGATTGGGTTAAAATAAATACTTTCACAACACTAATTTGGTAAAAAGCAAACACATCCATATGCAGCAAGCTTCTCATCCATTTTCTTGATGACATGGACAGTAACAACACCCCTATATTCTTGTGAAACTCCATGACTTCAAGAGGTTTTCTACCTAAGCTTACCTAGCTACCCTAGCTTTGACACACATTAACAATAAATGCTAGTTGATAAGACCAAAAGGAAAGGATAAGACCCACACACTGAATCACAATTTGCAATTTGATATGATTAAAATCACAAACCAAACCAAAAAGGATCCTGCAACCTCTGAGGTGTCAGAAAAATTGTTTGCTCATTGCAGTTTATATTTTGGTAAACAGCCATTTAAAGTTCAATTGCCAGTACACAGTGCAACTTCATTATTATCATAGTTCGACAAAACTGCCCCTGAAAATGACCGAAACTTAAGTTACGCTTAAGGTGCTCAAACTATTGGACTCTGAGAAAATACAAGCCCATGCACCCTCTCACTCCAATAATAGAACATTAATTTCCCAATTTATTTTGTCTCTAGCTGCCAACCTGCCAGTCCTTCAGGTGTTTTCACTGAGGTTCAGGCTTCTCAGGCACCCAGTGAACTGGTAATTAGTTTCTCCAGGCTTTCTGTCTCATCTCTCTTGTGTATGTGTGTACGTGTGTGTGTGTGTATGTGTGTGTGTGTGAGTCACATCCAGACAGAAATCAATTTCAGGCGGAGATCTATCAGCTTTTGTAGCCAGCGATCCAATCATCAAATAATGCATCTGATATCACGCTGTCGAGGTGGTCTGTTCAGGGAATGATTCACTCTCTCATTCTTTCTCCTGCTCTCTGTGCAGTTCTACATCTCCCACACACCTGCAGTATCTCACACAATCTGTCTTACACACACACACACACGGAGCGAGGTGATGGATGGTATTAGGAAACACGACTTCACCTGGGTATTATCAGGGGAAAAACCCTCCTTCAGATTCTTTTATGCTGCAAGATATCATCGGCCTAAAATGTTTAAAGCACGGCAGGAGATATTTTCAGATGAATCGCAGTGATTTGTTTACCTTGTCTATATGGGATTTAGTAAGTGATTTCCGTTTCCTATAATGCATCCGACATACACTGATAAACAGGTGGGAAATAATAGTTATATAATAGTCAAAGCATGTTTTCTTTAAATGGGCAGTTTGTGTATTCTCTGATTTAAGACTTCAAAAACTTTGAGAGAGAAATAAAGGGTAAATCACACCAAATGAATGCTGTGCCTGGGTCCAGTGCTTGTCTCCTGTATTTCTGCTTTGAGTTTTCTCAGTATGCATGAGTTCATGGTATTTTGTCCCTTACAGTGGTTTTTCATGTAGGAATGACTGTCCTTGGTTTAAGATTATTCTCAATGAAAAGTTGATTGTTTGATCCTCGACTTATCTTGTCAACATCTTCAAGTCTCCTGGGACAAGACACTGAAACCCACAACGATTATCACATAGTTGTTGGTGTGAAAGTGTTTTCCACAATTTTAATCTGAAAGAACTACTGAACTTTGACAGATTTTCGCACTTTGATGCCTCCGAACTAATACAGCATCCATCTTGCACCCTGCATTGCCCCTTAGCTCTCTCCAGCCTGTAAAAGTTGGTCTGGTGTTGACTCTCGTCCGAGAGTTTTAAGGTCTGAAAGTCATGTATTGTTGCTTTAAGCAACATACTTTTTTAGGTAAGATCTTTGTACATTTTAGTACCAAATGAGCATCATTTAAACACCATGGCCTAGCAGAGTATTGCTGCTGACCACGCCCATCCCTTTATGGCCACAGTGTAACATCACCTGACGGCTACTTCCAGCAGGATAATGCGCCATGTCACAAAACTCAATGATCTCCAACTGGTTTCTTGAGCATGACAATGAGTTCATTGTACTCCAATGGCCTCCACAGTCACCAGATCTCAAATCAATAGAGCACCTTTGGTAGAAGATGTGGTAGAACGAGAGATTCTAATCATGGGTGTTCAATCGGGAAATCTGCGGCAACTGTGGGATACTATTGTGTCAATATGGTCCAATGTTTTTGAGAAATGTTTTCAACACCTTGTTGAATCAATGCTGAAAATAATTTAAGCAGTTCTGAAGGGAAAAGGGGGTCAAACCCAGTACTAACCAGCTGTACCTATTAAAGTGGCTGGTGAGTCTATATTAATTAAACCTTTATGGGCTTGACACTTTCAATCTACACTCTACACACAACTCATACACACATAGAGGTCATTATTTGATATAAGCCATTTGCCTGTCCCTTACCCTAAACTTATCTTAACTCTGTCACTCTAAAACAAAGTTTTAATACCAAAGAAGCAGTCTCTAGGTGTATGGGTCTTCATTTTTGTGCTTGTGGGTCTAGATGCATTCAGGTTAAAGATTTCAAACATGCATAGTATAATCACCCTACACCGTGTTCCCTGAGTAGCGTACTTCAGCGTCTAACACGTTTCCCTCTGAGTGTTAACAGGTTTTCTTCCTGCTCCACTCAAGTGTGTCTGCATCTAACAGTGTGAGTGTGTGTCTCTATAAGATAGCGCTTGTTTTTGTTTCGGCCTGGAGTGCCACACACCTGCATCTTGCAATCATGTGTGTATTTTCATGTTAATGCATGGTTTGTGTGTGTATCCAAGCAGCAACAGTGTGTGTGTTTACCAGCTGTATTCACTTCAGTGTTTGCTGTATAGTGTGTGTGTGTGCGCGCGTGTGTGTGTGTGTGTGTGTACTTTGAGGGTTAAACATTGATGTCATAATGCATTGAGACAGACAGTCTCTCCTACTGTGATGTTGTCATGGTTACCACATGAAGACAAATGCTCTAAATATCTCTATTTACCATCAGTTCACCACACACACTACTGTGGACATATGGTACACACACACAATCGCACCCCCCTTTTCACACACTCCCATTTTACAGAGTGCAACACACATCACACACAAACACATTAACACAAAATCATTTTCACACATGTGTTAAAGACACAGAAAAACCCCAGACATGTTCGGGACTCACTTCACCAGCCATCCCATCATTGAGCATCTCTGTCCACACAACACACAATTACCTTTTGATCCCAGTCAATTATCATTCACTCATTTACACACATCACTCCTCCTCTCGCTTCATTTGCTACCTCTCACTCTGTCTCTCCTTCAGCAGAAAGGTCAATGCTCACCAGGACACTCACTGGCCTGTCAGAGGCACAGAGAGGAGGAACAGCGATGATGGAACACAGTCTGCACTCAGCCGGCTAAATTTATACACAAATGACGTCCATTTCAGGTCACGTTCATAAAGGTCTCCACGTGCTGGAACATCTAAACAACAGGGTTAGATATTTTCCTTTGTGTCCTATTTTGATTGGGATTTATTGTTTGAGCAGGACAGACAGCCTGGCAGACAGAAATACTGAACTTCAGGTGGGTATGAACAGCTGTTTTCCAATCCTCCCGATATTTACAATGAAATTCTCTATGAACTGATTTTTCTTATACAAGTGAAGAAGTTTAAAACGTATGATCACAGCAGATCATGATGATAATTTTGTGTTTAAAACTCAAATATGATTAATTTCTATTAATGTCTGATTACAGACACATACTGAATTAACTGGACAAGAATAAGAATCCTTTATTTTCAACCACAGTTTCATATACATAGACAGCTTCTGCTTTATGAGCAATGAAGAACACAACAGAGAGTGCTCAACCAGAGTAGTTAAAGTCTATAGGTGCTGTGACCAGTGGGCAAGTGGGGGTTCAGGTGTCTCTCGTTTAAAGCCACTTCAATATTAAAGTAAAACATTTAAATTTTGCCAATAGACTCAGGCCGTTGAGACAGCATTGGTGTGACAGTTTGTATGTTTTTTGATGAGAACAAAATTTATTTTTTTATGTTGTTTCTATGCAGTAGGCTTGTATTATATGGACTTGTGTCTATAATAAAGTTTTACAACGCTCTAGCCCACATCTTTTACTGCGAGTTAGTGCAACAAACGTTCTGGGCCAAAGTCACTTATTTAGTCTGTTAAGACTTTGTGAAAGAGTTAACATTTATTTGGGGGCTGCACGCAGGACATCGGTGTGCTTGAAAAATCTCCTGTTACTAAATGATATCTAAGGTTCCCCCTATTCATTGGGTTTTGAATAATGCTTGGCCTACTGACGCATAAGAATCTGATGGGAAGGCAATAATAGTTTCAGTCAAAACTTAAGGGACACTGAGTTACATGATGTTTTCATTTCAGCTTTTCAAGCTGACCGTTATCCATAATTCCTGCATAAGCACTTAAGGCAAGGCAAGGCAAGTTTATTTGTATAGCACATTTCATGTACAGGACAATTCAAGGTGCTTTACATACAAAC
>JAOXYM010000014.1:19753223-19766153 GCA_028567055.1 Leptatherina wallacei
TATGTTCTTTAAGTGATAATAAGCTGACTTCACAACTGTCTTAATGTGACTACTGAAGTTCAGGTCTGAGTCCATGATTACACTCAGGTTTCTGGCTCTGTAATCTGCTCAAGGTTGCAGGGGACTCTTTCCCCAGTTGACAGTGGGTGAATGACAACACAGAACCTAGATAGATCATCGGTCCCCTACGTTTCTCCAAACCACATACCCAATGCAATATGCTGCACACACAAACAAATCTTTTACACACATATAATCACCCATTTACAACACACACCCCTAATCAAATCAGAATATTCAGTTTACCTAACATGCAGATCTTACTGTAAAAGAAAGCCACAGCACATGCAGCAGACCCATGCAGGGGAAGAGCACTCAAACAGCACATAGAAAGGCCTCAAGCTGAAGTTTGAACATTCTTGCTGTGAGGCAGCAGGATAACCACTACACCACCCTGCAGGTTAGATATATACCCTCTTCAACCCCTGTCCCTTTTCTCTCCCAGCACTTTTGGACAGATCATTCTCTGTGTGCCAGCAGTAATTGCCTCAGATTCCAAACTCTCCTTGCAGCCTTGTGGAAGCGGCTTTGAAGTCTGTGCTGCTCCCTTACACCAGCCAAACTCTGACTTTCCAACTTTGTCTTTCTATGAATTATCTCTCAGGAGTAACGTAATACTAAGGGGTAATTAAGACAGATTGTTGCTGTTAACACCCATTGCAATTTATCTGTGGGGATCATGATACTTACAGGGGAATCTTTGCACCTATCTTACCTTTTGTCACAGATCATTCTCAGTCGGAAAATGTTTTAGTGAAATAATAGAGAAAAAAGGGAATTAATTTCACCTGGCGAGTTGTTCTTTCTGTATTTATCTTAAACAATATGCACAAAAAGTAAAGCTATTACTTGAAATATTTTTCTAAAATCCTTCAGTTTTAGGGTGGAAAACTATCGGTATTTGTGGCTATTGACCATGAGGTTTACTTGGCGGGATGTGTTACTCACAGTGAGGAATCAGTAATCAGGGTGAAAGGTAAAGAAAAGGACAAGCAGCTGTCACACATGTGAATGACCTTTTTTTTGTAGAGAGAATTAAAATTCCCCAAGAAATACCCTGATTAAGTGTGGACAAACTTGACAATGTTTTAGTTATCAAGAGCTCATTGTGGGGGAATTTTCAAAAAGTATTTCACGCTTTAAAACAGTGTAGACGGTACTGGTACTCCTGATGTTTTGTAGCAGCCATACTTTCTTTGTTTCCATCCCTTCACAGCTTCATTCCATCCATTCAGTGTAAAGAAAAAACACAGACATTCTTTTTTTACCACATCCTGTATTCAACATGTCTAAGGTCGAAACTCATCTTTGATTTCTTTGCACATTGGCAGTTCATCTTTTGATAAAAAAGAACATGCCCTCAGAAAAGCAATTTAAGGTTGTGCATAAGCTTCAGATTACACCAGTGAAACAAATTTAATCCTTTAATAAGTACAAAACTGCTGAAGGTTTGTATTTTGGGCTTATTATTAATGACTCATGGGTCAAAGTGTAGAAAGAAGGAACTGGCTTTAGACCCATTTTCTGCATCCTTGGGATGAAACCACTCAACCATGCCCCGTCTTTAATGAAATTGCTTTATGTTGCTCTTTTAGTGCAAAAGATATATTCTTCAAAACTGTATTTATGACAGTTCTTGTAGAAGTTCAGTGAACCAATGAATTTATATTGTTAGAAACTATCGTATTTGGAAGCCCCTTTTTGGATCGGTGGATCTCTGAAGTAGCCTGGACTAAAATCACATTTTATTATGTGGACACAATGTGGCTCAGTTTAATAGAATAGCTTTCTTTTTACTGTGTTGATGCATCTGTAGTTTGACCATCTAAAATCAATAAAGATTAGAGAGGACAATCAAGACAACAAAAACTTTTGAATAAATCATTTGTTGGTTGAACCATAAAGCCAGCAGACACATAAGGACTGAGCAGGGAAGCCCCCCCCCTGACTTTATGCAAAATAAGTTAAGTGAAAGTAAAATACATATCACCACAATTGCTGCTTCAAAAAATGTCAAACCATGGTCTAATTTTGACAGAAAACAATAACTGTCAACTACTGTAACGACATACAAGTCTGACGTTCTTTTTAAAAATGTGTGCAAATTAATATCTTTTAGAAGAATGATGCAATGAGTGACAAATTGAAAACAATAGGTGTGAAAAGGGTCATTCAACATGAAGCTGCTGAGAAATATAATTAGCATGTTTAAGTTTCTCTCAACTTTATAAAGCTTCATAATGACTCTCAGCTCATTGTTTAATTGTGCGACCAACAACTTTTCTTTCACAGTTCATTGCTTGTGGCAAAGCAGAAACTATAAATACGCACTGCTTGC
Organism: Leptatherina wallacei; assembly: GCA_028567055.1. Lineage (NCBI taxonomy): Eukaryota > Metazoa > Chordata > Actinopteri > Atheriniformes > Atherinidae > Leptatherina > Leptatherina wallacei. The sequence goes on from JAOXYM010000014.1 coordinate 19,755,622, forward strand.
TTTCTGTTCAGCACTAAATGTCTGACAAAGAAGAGCATTTAGCGGCTAAGGAGCTAAATATTCCCTCTGTGATTAGTAGAGATTAAAAAAATTTAGCAAAATATTAAATATTTGAATTGCATCCCTCAGGTAAACATCTTTCAATATTCTCTGAAGCTGCTTTTAGACACATGCAACATAAAATTTTTCATCAGTCTGTCAAATCCCTGAAAAGAAATCTCTTGGTAAACATGACACTTCGATGCTTTTTTAACATGAAAATATTCCATTCATGCTATAAAACTCTACACCTTTGCCTCACAGGGACAGATCTGTGAATACATTACTATTATCTCAACTACTCACCTGGGACTTTGTTTGAAAGCTCAACTCCTCAGCTTGACCACATCGACATAAGGTTGATAATGTCTAGCTAATGATAAATAGAGCTTGTTCCTGATCGCTAGCGCTAACAATTTAGTCCCTCCCTGGAGGCCTCTGGGATTGGTTTCCCAGATTTGTTTTGCATTAAACCCTCACTGTTTGAATCCATGTGCTTCACACTATTAATGGTGCAGTGCAGTGCTTCAGAGGAAATGTTTAACAACAGCTTTGCCTGCTTATTTAATTCATATTGCATAGTCTAGCGTATTAAAATGCCACGTGTACATGTCAACTTGGTTTTTACTGCAGGAGTCTTTAGAATATGTTTCAAATACAGTGTTTACATTTCTAAATTAGCAAGTGACATTAAATATGGGTGTAAAGAAGCAAAACGTGTCATTCATCTAAACTAGTTGAGTGTCATGTACAAGAACATTTGTACTGACGGTTAAATAAAGTAGCCTTGGAGTTCTGTCCGGGGGGGGGGGGACTTTTGAGGTCATGACTGCATGTCATGTAGTTATTGAGTGAATTGCTGAATGCAGGTGTTGCAGGACATAGGAGGGCCCAGGCAGGGATTTAACCCACAACCTCCCAGGTGAGAGTCATGTGTGCTGACCAGTCAACCAAAGGGATATCCCTGTGGCCAAGTAGCCAGGGCACATGATCAATCGGAGGCATAGTGGCAGGACCCTCACTGTCACACAGGCAAATAAAAACAAAAAAAAAGAGCATTTTGGGACTGGAACAGGGGTTGTACTTGACTGTCACCTGATATCATTCAACTGTGCACAGCAGAAAGCTCATAAGTGGGGCCCCATCTCTTTTTGAGTCATATTCCCATGACCTTCACACAAATGGCATCTCAGTGGAGAAAGGGAAGGTAAAACTGAGTTATGTGTTACCTCCCACTCCACTTTTTGCTTTGCTGTCTTGCCATCATAAGTGTGTAACAGTCCTCCTTAATAGAGAGAAAATTAAATAACACAAGTGATATCCTTCAAAGCTACAAGCATCCTTGACTGTCCTCTACACAGACTAGAAAGGATGCTCCTCTTTTTACGTCTGCCTTTTCTTTTTTTCTTACATGTCACAGTGTCCTTCTTTGTTATGTCTCTGTGAGGAATTTCATAGATTTGGATTCAGTTTATGCTTAATAAACTGTAGGCTATTGATGTATTTTTGTGTCTGTGTTAAAATCTGCACACTGACTGTTGCATTTACTCACAGCACACAACAGAGAGGAGAAGAATGAAGCAAAAGAATAAGACCTTGAGTCAGAGAGGGAATAAGAAGAATAAAAAGATGAATTTGCTGGTGGATTTGATTCCCTCAGACAACTCCAAGGAGACTGACACAGGTGGAATATGAATGAGGAAAGTGTGTGTAAAAATATGTGTGTGGGGGATTGTAGAGAGAGGGGGGTTTGCAAGGAGAGTGAGCGTTGGTAGAGAGACCCAGCAAGAGAAAGAAAGAGACACTGAGTGAGCGAGAAATGTCAATGAGGGAGGGAGCAAGGAGAATGGGGACACGGGGAAAAAAGGAGGAAGGAGAGGCAAAAGAGCCTGAAAGAAAAACAGATGGAAGGCGGGAGAGACTGGTGAGCTAATGGCAGAAGACAATAAGAGACAGACAAAAGGAAATGATAGATAAGAGGTGAAGAAATGGTGCCGACATTAAAGAGAAGGGAGAACGAGGGAGAGAATAACAAGCTGAAAGACAAAAATGTAACGAAGGTCAAGGAAAAATGGTCAGATACAATAACACAAAAACAGTTGAAAAAGACACCATTCAAAAAGGTTTTGAAGTAAATAAAATAAGATAAATGTAAATGTATCATGAAATGAATGTAAAATTAAGATAGTTTCAGCTTGTGCTTGATCTGCATTTGTTCAAACACAACAGTTAAAGATAATGAGCATTTTTTTTCCTCCACAAAAGGTCACCTGATAGTTACTAATCCAACACGCCAGATGTTTTGTTTTATAGAGTCCTCTCGGAAGTCCTCTGAAGAATCCACTTGGAAAAGTCAGACACCTTCAAAAAATACTGAGGATGTGACCAAATGAGTTCAACCAATCAGACGTTCAGAACTGAGCAGAAGCAGGCAGCGACTTGGAGCAACCATTGTTGATTGTCACATTTGTTGATTACCATCCATTTGTCGATAGCTCAGTGCCAGACAAGACTGATTCTTTCTGGGATGTACGTATATTATCCAAACATTACAGATACCATCTCATATTTACATTTTTTCATACATTCATTTTCGTTTTCTTCAGACTAATTGTATAATGGACCAGTTTAAATTATTGCTGTTTTAGAATAACATGTACTCTAAACAAAGTTATCAGCATGGCTACATCTTTTCTTGAAGGAAAAGCATCTGTTTCAATTCAGTACTTCACAAAAGATTTAACAGCAAATCAATTATACTAAAATCCATCTGCCGGAAGTCTTTCTGTAGTTTGGAAAATACAAAGTAAAACAAATCCTACCTCACATTATTTACAACAATTCCAAAAAAGGTGGGATGATATGAAAAATGGCAATAGAAAGAAAATTCAATTATTTGCAAATCTTATAAACCCATATTTTATTGCCAATAGAACAGAAACAACTTATTAGATATTGCACATTGGTGAACCTCTGCCCACTCTGCCAAAGTCAAAATGAGCTAATATTTTTCATGAAACAGTAAAATGTCTCAATTTTAACACCTGATTTGCTGTTTATTGTATGTTCCAATAGGAATACACTATAAAATTATGAGATTTGCAAATCGTTGCATCCTTTTGTTTTTAGTCACATTTACACAGCGTCCCAATGTTTTTGCAACTGAGGTTGCAGAAATCAAATTAAATACATACGTATTAATCAAAATAAAGGGTTGGAACTTGAAAGTGAAGAAGTGACATTCAAAACCAATGACTGGTAATATTTAAAAATTTTGTTTATCTGTGCAGTGAAATTATTTCTATATTTATATTTATTTTATGTTCTTCCAGTCCTCCCCACTTGTTGAAATATGACAGTGCTGGTAGTTTGGGGCAAGATAAAGAGAGCTTCTGGAAAATGATGTATGAGTTGTGATATGATAAACTGTCAAGTGCTTTGTGCTTTTAAATGTCACGTCTGACAAGAGATGGCAAAATTCAACATAGGTGTAAAGTAAAAAGTCAAGCATAAAACAGCAGATGAAGAGGATGAGGAATGGTTTTAAAAAAGCAGCTCTGGAAAAAAGGAATGGGAGAGAATTGAAAATAATTGTGAATAGGAAAAAGATGGGAAATTAAATGGGGAACTATGATAGGGTCAGATGAGAACAAAGAATTGAGAGGGTACATGTAACAGGAAGAAAAGAGAAAGACAAAGTGAGAAAAAAAAGCAGCCAGATGAGAAAAGGTATGAGAGTAAGAGTTAAAAAGGTGGCAGACAATCAGGAATGGGTGAGACATGAGAGATCGACAGGAGGGAGGAAGCTGGTCTGTGGGATCAAAACGGTCTCAGAGATCATTTGACAGGAGATGAAAAAAGTAGGTGATGAGCAGTGAAACGGCGCAGATGATCAGTCATAAAAGATGAATGTAGATGAGGAGCGGACGCAAGCAAATAAAAGAAATACAAGGGGAAGACAAAAACAGCCATGGAAGACTTAAATACCTGTGGTGTCACCTTTGTTGGTGCATGACGCCATAGCTCTGCAATAATTCGAACACAGACAGAGTGAGCTGCTTCCATTTACATGGTTTCATCCACACTTGATCCAGCTGTATCAGGTTTGTTTTTCATGGTTTTACTTTTGTTAAAGGTTGAATCTTAATCTGGAGACAAAAACAAAGTGAGACAAAGACAGGCTGAGGAGGAAATTAAACATCTCAGGATGAAGCACATGTAATCCTTATGCCATGGGTTTGATTCTATGCCTTGAAAATAAGAAACATCATCAGGATAACTAAACGTTTCAGGTGGCATCTTAATGGAATTGATTTTCAGCGGTTCGCGTGCACCATTTCATCATCAATAGCTCATTATCGCATACGTTTTGAGGCATTACAGTGATTACAGGATATAAACCAATGACAGGAACATCATTTACAATTATCAGTTTGCAAGGGTTGTTATTGTATCATGATTTTATGGGGATGTGTTGGTATGAAGATAGGATTATTCTTTAGGAAAAAAAACATTGAGGGTTCAGGCAGTGAAAGTTTTTAAATTCAGAGTGGTCATTATTTCATTGAGACTGGAAAAATCGCAAGACATACATTCAGCAGCGGTGACAGCTGGATGACAGCGAGGATCAGCCAAAGCTCTGAGGAGTCTGTCGGTGAAGTACTGAACTCCCACGATGAGACATTTGGTTTAAGTTTGTCAAACATTCACAGGCAGGAGATCTCTGCACTCTGCTCTCTTTCCTCCAGCAATTAGTTTCCTTTTGGTTTGGTTTGTTTAGTTGACAACAACACTTTCACTAACCATGTTCACTCATCCATCTTTACATTGCAGATTTTATTGACCATCCACACTCCACAGTTTGTTTTGTTTTTATATTAAATCATTTTAATTGGCTTTTGGTGTCCATTCCGATTTTTTGTCATAACCCATGAGCCAGGTTATGATTATTAGGTAATATGGAACTAGCTGTTACTTTCCCAATCTTTTATCGTCCACATCCCAAAGTTTTTGAGACATGTCGTTGCCACCAAATTCAAGATAACTAAATATTTTTCATGACATAGCAAAATGACTCACTTCAAGTTCTGTTTTCATTCACGTTTTATACAACATCAAGAGTCTTTTTGTAAATGGAGCATACATTAACAGCTCCTCTAAACTCGCTTCAGCTGGTTGACAGGTGGATTCATCTTATCCAGCAGGGATGGACTGGGACCCAAAAACAGCCCTGGACTTTGACTCGTCCCGGCCCACAACAATCGTCGCGAAGAAACTTAACAGCGCCTTGCAGTGTCACAATACTTTAGTCATGGCACAAGATGCTATAACATCCAAATTATACCAGTAGCACTGATGTTGACTAGGTGTTGTGTTAAGAGTATTTCATTCTGGCTTAACTTGAATAATCACAAAGACACAGCGGTCTCATCATGCTACAGTCTCTTTGGCTGAACCAATACAAGACAGATATCTGAAACACACAGCACATAGTACTGCATGAGTAATGATAAATCTCAATGTAGATAGGCTGTGAATACACATTTTAAATTGAAAACTCACAAAGAAATAAAGGTGTGAAATGGAGTGGATTTTCTATTCTTTTAACTTTTATTATGCATTAAATTGATTGTAATAGCATATTATGTAATATATGCATGCTTTCTTAAAATTACTTTATTACTTAATAATCTTAATTGATTTATGTAGAAGGCTAATTAATCATACCGCGCAAATAACAATACCACTTTTTAATGATGTACTCCATTAAAAATGTAACTTCTGTATTCAAAGTCTTCAAAGTTTGTTAGTATTAACTGTAACGTTACCAAAACTTTAAAAAGTAAAAGCACAACAGTCCGTGTCAGTTTTTTACTTTTATATTTCTTAATATTACTGCTGCATGTGGAATTTTACAGCTAAAATGTTTAGTTTTTAGCTATTTATCATTATTTCATAAAATTTTTTATATTGTGCTGAGCAACACAAACTAGGTATAGATCAAAAAATGTAGCAACCTGAACAACATTTGGTAACATCTTCCTAGCAAGTAATCCTAAAATCCACAAACACACAGGGCAAGGAAGTATGGAAATTTCCTTGCCCTGTGTTTGTTTGTGGAATTTCCACCTGCTCATCTCCCTGTTCCTCATCATCACATGGAGCCCCGCTCACTTTGTGGATACTGCTAACACTGACATGCGGTGTGTCTCAATCAGTGCATTTGTGCATTCACACTGATGTTTAAGTAAAAATTCAGTGTTCTGAAAGTACCCAGATGCTGCACTATTATTGGCCTAAAATCCAGTGTGAAATGATGGACACTACTCGCACCAAATGGAACCCATTTAGCTGATGCAGCGGAAGGGGAGGGACTTTCGACCAGTTTTCAAAAGCTGAATAATGGCGGTCAACAATGCAGTGGTGCCTCAGCTCATGTTCATCCAAATGGAGGAGGATCCTGCGTTGGCGTTGGATACAACGTAGCTTCCACATGGGATTAAGTAAGGGGTAAACAAATAACCAGTATGAAATTCTTCTTAGTCACACCTTTTTGTTTACGTTTTTTAATTGGGTTATCCATATTTCATATAATCGCTTTACTACCATCTTCTTCTGCTTTACTACCATCTTCTTCTTACAACAGATAGTGCTTTCTATCTGTTGTATCTTTGTTTACTTTTTCTCTTCGTCACTCCTCTTCTACTCACTCTCCCCCTTTCCTTGTTTCCTCTCGTCAGGTCCAGGATTAATATGTAACTCAGCAATAACCAAAAAAGGACCAATGCTCAAGGGGAGCTTGTGATTGTCTAGACAACAGGGGTGGACTGGCCATCTGTGTGCTCTGGAGAATCACAGAACGTCCGGTACTCCAGGATGGCCGGCAGCCACCCGCCACATGGGGGTATAACAGCTGCGGGCCGCAGTACTTGCACCACGCAGTCATCACCAGTATTTTCCCCTGCTAATCTACAGCAACAACGATACAACCAAAACGTTGAAACCAGACAACCAGCTGCAACACTTGTAAAAAACATAACATAACAGAAAACTTCTTGCAGCCTCTGTAAGAAAACAAAGCAGAGAATCACCAGGAGCACCTATAGAAAGACAAACTGATAAAAAACATGAATAACAACAATACCACTTTGACAAGTTTACAAAAACTGCACTGCAATGTATATCAACAGGAACAGCAAAGAACCACAATAACCAATCCTCATTTGTTTAATTCTAGTTATGATGGAAGAATTTAGTCTTATTGGTGTAACTCATTATGATGTCTTCAAAAGTCTTATTTTTACTTTTATTACATTATGATAGGATAATAATGTGTAGCTTATACATGAATTTTTTTTCATGTTTGAAAATATTAACTATACATTACATGGCTTCCCATATTTGCTTCTAAATGTTGATTTTTAGTTTGGCTTTTGTAATAGCTGTGATGTTAATATGTGAACACACAGTTTGCACAAAAAAGGAAAAAAGAGACAAATACAAAAGAAAAACAACAAATCCGGGAAGACGTATGAAATGTGACACATTTGGGCTTGAATCCGTCTTGTGGTGGTGTCCTGACATGGTACTGGCCTTGAACTACTGACTAACCCTCATGTGTACAAGGCTTGTCCATTTTTTGACACTTTCAGAGTCATTTCCTCGTCACTCCATCATAAAGGTGCGAAGGACGTGTCAGTGTCAGCAGATATCAACACAGTGTGAGTCTGTAAAAGCTGTTTGGTACACAGTCAATATGGATTTTCAACACAGCTTGGCCACATTTTTAATTGGGCACAATCCCAGCTCTGTTAATCTTCTAACTAAACTTCTTGATGTAGACATATTATATGTCAACCGTAACAACTTGCCATGGAAAGTGACTAAAAAAAACATAAAAACAAGTTTAACAAAAAAATGTTTTTTCTACTCGTCTTTTCAGTAAGTGCTAACATAGAAAAAACAAACAAAGCAGATAGTGTTATTTTCTGTTGATTCTGTTTGTGTTGAGTTTTTTTACCCTGAGCCTTGCACAATCCATTCAGTAGCTTTAATAAGATTTCAAAGATCCATGGTCATCAGTCTTGAAATGAGCATTCTTCTCTAAATTTCTGAAAAATTGACTTTTTGAAAGTGCAGTGAGAAGCAGGTGAATAGAGATGGTGCTCACCTCTGCAGACACACAAAGGAGTAGATCATCACTCTTCTTTCCAATTCAATTTAAGGGACAGTTGAAAAAAGACTTCTCTTACTTCCCATTTATTTAACATTTGCAGAGAATGAATTCTGCTGATATCTATATGAGCATGAGCCCACCCTCAGTAGCCTGTCCTGTCTGAGCTGTAAAGGACCTCCAGGACATTCTGTCTGAAGCTAGTGAGGGAAGGTCAGACATTACCTCCCACAAAACTCTGATAAGTCACATTAATGTGTAGAAGCCAGGAAGTAGTGATTCAAGAGGTAGTGACAGCTGTGTGGGTGGAAATGCTGTGTATGTGCAAAGTAGTAACATAAGAGATCCTCACAATGCCCTTTAGCAACGTGCCTGATATTTGCAACCATCATGAAGGTGATGTTTACATTGTTGCTTGTCTGTCACTTATTAGAAAATCTCCAAAACTTGTTTATGGATTCCTGTTTGAGACACCAGGTATACTGTGAAAATGTCTTCAGCCATTCTTTGTTTCTTTATAGTTTGCTATAGTTTGCTTCCAATGTATCAGAAAATCTTCAGAGAACTTGTTAAGCCACTTAACACTGACCAATGAATCATCATAGCATTAGAAAAGGTCCTAAATTTAAGGAATAAACCAGTGTTGGGTGATGGACAATTGAAAAAAAGAAACAAACAAGCCGAAAAAGACAATATAGCAAAAAAACTATTTTAGATAGTATCTTTAGGCACTGTATACTTGCACCTTGTTGCAAAGACATATGTTTTGTTTCCATTTTTTTTAGTTCCAGCTATGCAAAATACCCAAGATAACAGGTTGACAAGCATAAAATTGTATTTCTACAACAGCAAAGCTATTCCCACGGAGCCACGATGTACACTGATAACCAAGAATACATCAATAGAAACCTAAAAAAGATTTGGGGAAACTGAAAAGGCAGAGGGAAACATCAGAAGTGTCAGGCCTAAAAAAAATAAATAAATAAATCACATAGACAGCAGATGAACAGTATCTGATCTGTCCCATCAGTTGATCTGCATACAGTTCATTGAAGTCTCATCAGAAATGGTGAAGGGTGGCTGTGAAGAGCCATCATTAAGGAAGGGAAACAGAGAAAAAAAGACTGACAAATGCTACATGACACATGCTGAAAATCTGACTGATGAATTATCCCCAGATCTGAGTCTCCAACATTATTCACGTCCAAACATTACAACTACAATTATTAAGTTATAGTTATCCTGCTGATGTAACATTATTGATCTTCTAAAACTGAGGTGAACTGAAGCTTTATATGTGAATCAGACATAATGGCAAGAAGGTCATAATTTAAAACTGAATTTCTGATACCATAACAAACACGAACATGCTGCTGTCCAAATGCTGGGCATTTCTAGTTGACTGTGATACACAACACTTAAGTACTTAGAAATGTTGCAACATTACATTTGCATCACAGTAAAGTTATGCTTAAACAGCGACATATCTGAGCTTGACTTTAATAGATTTTCTTTTAATTTGTTCTATTATTGCTTCAGTCTCATTTGACCCATGACATACTGTATGCAGAGCGGAGGAATAAACTTTTTATTATCATAAACCCACACACCAACAACTTTACCAAGAGAGCCAAACAAATCAGCACAATGCAACGCAACACACAATCAATTAGCTACTTACCAGTTCAAGTTAAAAAGGATGAGTCAGCCTCCTGTTTATGTCTGTCTCCAGTTACAGTGATTGGGTTGCCTCAGGTGTTTTTACTGTATCTGTCATATTTTTTTCTTTTTTTCCTTTTATTTGTTTTTAAATTTGATTTATCATGGCAAAAGTTTATCTTTTTTTACAGTCAACAGCATGTGACACAGTGCCACAATACACCCCTTTAGACAAAAGTTAAAAGTTGTGAAGTTTTCAGAGCCCAAGGGCACTTCAGGGCAGTTTCAGGCCCAGGAATGTGCATAATGAATGCCAGTATGCCAACAAAACAAGTCAGAAGCACATAGTCTTAAGGTTCACACACTTCTCATGCTACTTTAAAGGCCAATTCATGCTTTGCACAAAAGGCACATTAATATTCATGAGGAAAGCGCTGATTGAGAAGCAACTCAATTAGGCCTGATAAGTAAGATTGGTTAGAGTTAGGGGAAAAACACCAGCAAGAGAATCGTGCTGGTCACATCTTGGCCACCTGCAAAAAGGGAGTTAATCATGCACACTAATTAATCCATTAGCTGATTAGCCTAGAAAGAAAGAAAGAAAGAAAGAAAGAAAGAAAGAAAGAAAGAAAGAAAGAAAGAAAGAAAGAAAGAAAGAAAG
>JAOXYM010000014.1:19766318-19814042 GCA_028567055.1 Leptatherina wallacei
GAAAGAAAGAAACACTCCAGTCTAAAATGGAAAAAAAACATCTTCCAAATGTTGTTTCCCCCCCTTATTGAGTTGAGTGGAAAGATATCTTGTACAATTACATCTCTGATGAGCTGCATTATGTTTCCAGGCATCACAGCATCCGCAGGTAACAGTTGATTAGCTAAGTGCTGCTATCAGCAGCTTTCTTTTTAAGTTCATCTGCACACTTCATGCTAACTTTGGTCTCTTGTCATTGGATGAAACTGCAACCAAAGTGCTGTGTTTAAAAAAAATAAAAAAATATCTGTCCTACTTTCCACCTGGCTGCTTTAAAACATCTGGGTACTGGTGTAGGTTACGGTTGCAAAAAAGGGAAGGAAGATGGAAAAAATAATACAAGGGGATGGGTGGGGCAAAAAAGGAAGACAAGAAAACTAAAAGTGACTCTTCAGAGTGATGAAGAACAACACCTGGCTCCCATTTTAGCGACCCACTGGTGCCACTGGTGCACAGGGAGAAACACTGAGGAAGAAGAGCAGGTTGGAGTGGGGTGGGTAGAAGGGAATATGAGAGGAGGAGGAGGTGGGCAAGTAAAGGGAGTAACGGTCGTCTCCATGGTGAAGCAGTGGTCGCCATGGTTACCCACAGAGCCCGGGTCAGCGGCTCCAGGAATGTACATGCTGTTTGCGCACACACACACTGGTCATTATTTCTTCCCCCTATGTTTGTGTGTGTGTGTATGCGTGTGATGACAGATGAGTCGTGTTGTCAGAGTCCCCGGGGGTGTGAATGTCTACACTTCAGGAGGTAAGAAAAGAGGTGTGTGTTTGTAGTGTGAGTCACAATGAGAGTGTGTTGTTTCATCTTTTTGCCTCCCGTTGAGAATATCTGTTTGCATCTTGTGTGTGTTCCTGTTTGTGTGTTTTGTTTACGTAGGTATGTGTAGCCAGGTCAAACAGGTTCATAGCAAGGAGGGGGTGACCAGATGACAGTGACTCCACTGATGCTGCCATGTGCAGGCTGGTTGTGTATGTTCTTGTGTGTGTCATTGTTTTTAAGTTAGGAAAAAGGCCAATTTAAACAACATGTACAGCTGGGTTGCTGTTTCTGAAACAAAAACATCCAGGTCTTTTTGCAAGTGGCGGTTAAGCGCGCACAGAATCACAAATGTTTCCACCTCCAGACACGCTCACCCGAGCACAAAATCAGAAGTTCATGCAAGACCTTCACTCACAATTTTCCCAGCGTCTTTCCACTACATTTAGGCAATTCACATGGTTACCATGAAATGCAGGCATGCCACAAACATGCCACACTACACCGCTCTAACGTGCTCTAATGTGGTTGGATGCATGCGACTGTGTCTTATTGATGCGTCCCCCATCTAAACCTGAGTGAAACTGGTTCCCCTGCTGCGATGACTGGATTCTCTGCTCAATTGTACAGTCGTGGTAAAACTGAAACAATGGCTATCAAGGTTTTACAAATACAAGCACTTCATTTTATAAAGCCTGTAACATGAGCCAATTTCACATTGGACTAACAGTGTCATGAGTGTGTTATACATGTTTGTACATTTAACTGACTTTTCAGTCATATTAGGATTAAATTTAGCATCATTGCTGTAGCATCTTAAAACAACTGAGCTGAAGATCTTTTAAAATATCTGATGCACACATAAGATTTAGGTAACATGTCTGGCAAATCAGACCAGACTTGTTTGTAAAAACAATCTAGAAGGTTATTTCTTTAATGGCCATTTTTATTAGCCAGGAAACATGAACAGCAAGTTAACTTTGGTAAAATCCACGCAACTATAAAAGGTTAAACATATGGATATCTCAGGGCGATTAGATTGAAACAATTTCATGAAAGCTAGCATTTTATCATTTTCATGGTGAATCTGCAACTCAAATTGCATTTACATCAAATTATCAAGCGAATGTTGAAATGTTGAAATATAGCTTTTCGGAAAATGTGCATCTTCTGTAATCGAAGAGTTTTCTTTCACATCAGCAAGTATTTGCCACGTTTATCTTCCGAAGGCAGAAACAGCTGATTGTTGAGTTAGCTGCGGTAAGTAATATGATTGCTATATCAGAACAGCTTCACAGAAGGCCTTTTTATTCATCCTATGCTGATTAACTTTACTGAAAAGGACCAAATCTGTCTAAAACAAACATGAAACTTCGACTTTTAAAGCTTAGAAATTTATCTAGCGGGGGGCATTTTGACACCCTGCTGATGCAGCATTTTTTAAAAATTGATAAAGGTGGCAATTACAGAGGGCACTTTTTTTCCCCTTTGAATCTTTTTTTTTTTTATCATTCAGAAGTAGACAAATACGGAGCCTGTCTGGTGACATTCACATTAAAAAAAATTCTGTGATGTGCCACGAGAAAATTAAGTTGTGGCCATGAGTTATTAATGCATGGATAGAGATAATTAATTTTCTCATGGCCTCGAGTTGATATCTTGTGCCCACAAGTTTTTTTAATTTTTTTTTATCAATGTCACCAGACATAGGCTCCGTAGACAAAGATTTAATAAATATATAATTAATTGATTAGAATGTGGGATAACTTTGGGGTTGTATTTCAAATAAAAAGTGTCAAAAACTTACTTGCTTACACTATTCATTCATCATATGGCTAAATTAAATAATTTTTTTAATGTAGCTATTCATATTTGTTTCAATTATTTTAGGGGGAACAATTTGAATTTTTTTTATGAAATTTGGTACAGATATTCTACATGCCAGGTCAACAAAAAAGTCTTGGAACAATGTCCTAAACCCGACAGGAAGTCAGCCATTTTGGGTCAAAGTTGCCATTTTTGGTGTTTTATTCATGTCGCATTTGAACAAACTCCTCCTAGAGATTTGATCATATAGCCATTAAAATTGATCAGAATGGTCTGAAAGCATGTGTGATTAAAAGTTATCAAAATTACAACATGTCAAACCCTCTCATTATACCACAGTGAAAAACGGAAGTTCCTAAGTGCAACGTTACCATGGCGAAAATATTGGTCTGACACCATGAAACTGGAAATCCCTGTAACTGACATAGGAAATGGATTATCTCGACCAAAATTGGCATTGGCGATAACAGTTAAAGGCCTGGAACTGATTCACATGGAAATATGCTGGATTAATCACAATATGCCTCTATAGAGCTCCGGGAGTTGACGTCACACAATCCCGGCATGCAACACTTGTATCAAAACAAAGCCATTTGGCAGGAAGGTGCGCCATTCAAACTACTGCCAGGTATCTCGCCGCTTGCAGCTTATCTGGTCAAATAAACAGTAAGTATGCTGGATTATTGTTGTGCCCCTGTATGCCAAAATAGCCGAGGATAAGCAAAAGGAAAAGCATTTGACATAATTCCCAAAGATCCAGAACATAGAGAGCAATGGATAACTGGCATCGGATTCCGCTATCGTAGCGACTTCTTCTTATCAGGTAGCCTACAGAATCCCACGGAGCCCGGCAAGTGACAGTGATTAATTAATTAAGCCGGTGGAAAATTGTTTGCACAGAATGATTATTAAACTGTGTTTTCTGTTTGCATTGCAATCAGTGCCCACACAGATTTCTCAGAGACCTCAGTTGAGAGTTTGGAGACAAGCAGTTTGGCTAAAAGGGTGTTATATTAATGTTAGCTGCTGTTGGTGAAATTTTTAAAATTTTCTCTGTATATGTAAAATATTAATGTATTAAAACATGGAAATCATGTCTACATATGACAATAGAACTTACCTAGCATCTGTGGCCCATGGAATCCAAACTCTCTAAGGAGGCTCAGGGCCATCTGTGCGTGCATGGACTTCCACCGGCTCAGTAGAATCTAACATTTCCTAAACTCTATATCTTATTCATTTTACATGCTTTTATTACGATTCCTAAAGGATGACCTACTTTCATTAAATGTACGTTAGACCAAGATATTATGGCGTGGATTTTGCAGGGGCTTCCCGTTGCTCACACACAAACAAGCAAACGTGACGCAAAGTGACAACAGTGCAATCCTTCAAAGGAAGATCTGAATCCCCCTTGACAAAACCAGATTTTGTCCATTTATATCTCTCCCGGCTTTGAGAGATTATCCAGAGTAGGGAGCGGGAAAATGTAGGCTATTAAGTAGTTGTATATGTCGGGGAACCGCAAAAAGTCCACTCTGATCGCCTCAAAAGTTTTAAAAAGAATACCGGAGACACGATAAGGGTAATGGATTTTTAATATATCTAGTTTCTTTGTAGCTCGAAAAGCATTTTCTGATTTTGAAACTCCAACGGCGTAAATATACAGCCGGGGCCGTTCCAGTTAAAGCAGATTTTCCTGCCATCATGGCGGCGTAAAAGAGAGTCACATGACGTCCGGAGCTCTATAGAGCCCCCTTTATATATTTCAAATGATTGGCCCTGCCCACTACAGTAACTGACATGGATGAAATTAGCCACATACTTTGATCACGTAAGGAGATACGAAAAAGCCTCCTGGACACATGGCCTAAATTGAACAGGAAGTCAGCCATCTCGAAAAAGTGTCATTTTTTTAGGTCATTTTGGCCCTTTTCAATACTTTGCATTTTAACAAACTCCTCCTCAAAATTTTATCGTACTGCCCTCAAAATTGGTCAGAACACTCTCAAGGCATGTGTGATCAAAAGATGTCAAAAAGTTTCTCAAAGGAGTTGGCGTTTAGTGGTGGCGGCCACTAAAACTTTGATGAGATATGGTTTTAGAGGGTGACCATGAAAACACCAGCCTGAAGTTAGAATTGAGGATCTGTGCTTAAAAAACACAACTTCAGAGTCAACAGAAATATAATATGGCCTTGTTCACTGTGTGCTGTGAGGGATTTGCTAGTTTCTGTGACAAATATTGGTTTGTTAAAAATTGTAGACTGAAGACCATTGTACCTGTAGACTTGGAAAGCTACTCATGCTATTTGAAAATAAGACTTTCACTCTCACACTAGTTTAGTTTTGATTAGCAACATTAGGTTTATCAGTCCTACTATCCCAGGAGGTATTTATTTTTATGGTAATGGATTTGTTAGTTGATTTGGTTGATGCAAGTCAGAAAAGGGTAAATAAGTTTAATTACTCTAGAAAAAGCTCCTTTGTCTTAAATCATTTCTTTGATTTAATTTGCACCTACTACCCTCAGTCCCTTCTTTTCTTTTGTTTCTTACTGTGCTAATGTTTTCATTGCTTCATAGAGTATGCCAAGACTGCTGGCAAATCACATTTGTTGAATCTGACGTGTAAGACAGGCTTTCTGCAGTGTTTTTTACAGACAATCAAATCTCTGTCCCGATATCTGTCAGCACAGATTGCTGTGGCAGCAATTTATATGTCAGTAACAACCAAGTAGTGCAGGTTGTCAGTAATACAGTAGGTTCCTTCCACCTGCAGCAAAGCAACAGCAGACAATTTATCTCAGCACCTGTCCACAGATTGCTGTTCTCCACACTGTCCTGTGGAGTTAGCATCATCAATGTCTGTCATGCCACCAGTAACACAAAAGACATTTTGAAATATGTCTTAATCCCACACCAAGACACAGCTTTAGAATACTGAATCCCATTTCAAACTACCAAGAAATATATTTTGCATCCCATTTGAAAAAATCAGATTGCATATAGGGTTGCTTTTTTTTATTTGGGCTTTTCTTATTTTCTATCTTGGCAAAGTCTGCTAATCACTAAGCTAACAGTCTGAGCACAGAGTACTGCTCATTAAACACCGTTTCTAGTCTTGTCGACCTGGTTGTTTTTATGTTACCTCCCTTTCAACTAATGAGCTGGGTATTTACGGAAAGCCTGACAGTTGTTACAGTGACTGTGTGAAACTCAGATGCCGACAAACCAGATAATTAATAGTTTATGGTGAAAAGCAGTAAAAGAGTACTGTTGTTAAAATACACCCTTTAAATAGAAAAAGCTGCATGTGGAGTCTTGCAGTGAAACAAAAAAGAGCAGCAGGGTGTCATACACTTGACAATGTAAGAGCTTGTTATCAAGTTGTGTTCCAGAGGCATCCAGACAGAGCCTGATGAAGACCTTGATGTCTGACCTCTCACTAGACAGAGTCCTGAAGGGGAAGGAGAAAGTCCACTTAATAAATGATCTTGCCATGCTCTGTTCCTACAGTGAAAACTAAAAGGTTTCATGACCTGAGGCCAAAACAGACCTATTGGAAAGGCTTTGTGAAAGGTCATAAATTCACAGATATCAGCAGAAGGAGTGGTGCAGCTTCCTTAGTTCCTGGATAGTTTTATGTAGGTCTGAGGTGTTTTGAAGGTCACTGCAAAATGCTCAGCATGCCTGGTTGAGCCAACCAGAGTACCAATACTCTAACCACTGCCCTTTACAGCTCTGACAAAAGATTCAGGGGGGATTTCTTTTCCAGTAAGTGTTGCAATGTTTGCTCACTTTCAGCTCATTTTTACACTTTGTGAGCACTGAAATAACTTCAAAAGAGCCCACGCACATGAAAGAAATATCTTCCTGGTGGAAAATGTAACTTCTTTTGTCTGTTTTAGGAACTCCCCCCTTCTTGTTCCATGATCAGAAACTGTTTTTTTACATATGTGTGTGTTTGTGTAACTGAGCCCCATTTTTCCAGTGTGACAAATACAAATACTGTGGGGTTCTTTTTGCATTGTTTCACGAAGTCAAAATCTCTGATTCTCCAGTCATTATAAAGATTTTTTAGTTACTGTTTGATATATTGATGTCAATTATAACCTTTTAGTTCCATATGTGTAGATCAAAACTAGAGTTTTCCAAGAACCAGCTTTCCTCATGATGACCCAACCTGCGCCAAAACATCTGGATCATCAAGAGGAGTAATCCAGAGACAGAAGTTGACTTAACCAGTGGAAGAGATCAGAATTTGTCTGCACATACTGTAGACAAAATAATTAGATTTAGTGAAAATAACACATATTTATCTTTTAATGTGTATTTCTGACATAACTGTTAGCTAATGCTGATAGTTGATATCTATTAGATGTATTTGATGTGAGAGCTTGTGTCTGTAGCACACATTTGGTTATACACAATAAACAATTAAAGATTTTCTAATTAATGTTGCATTTTAAAACCTTGACGGCATCAAAGTCGCTCATAAACTTGAACTCTTATGATCTTGATCCTGCCCCTGTCAAGCTACAAATGACCTCTGGCCTTTCTGACGTAATTTATTATCAAACTAAAGCCTTCATGCACATTGTGAAAAGCCTCTGAAAGCACACAAATGGACCTCCTACTTCATTTCTATTGTGGCTATTCAGACTTAATCTGGGCTCTCAGTGGTGCATCGGGCCCCATCTGTGAATACAGTAGTTCACTCTACATGACAGACACTGAAAGGCATTAAATACATCAACACAGTCATCAACAGTCTTTCTGAAAATGCCTCAGTTGGTGCGCAGAGTCACTCGAGGCTCCTGCAATTACACATTGGACAAGAAACTCAAATACAATGCCTCTTGTGGCACTGTAATGGCAGCTTTTTTTGTGTTTGTGAGGTCACACTGCCTGACTTCACTGACAGATATTCAACACATCAATAGATGAATGTCTGTATTCTTTGAAACAAAGGCAAACTCTGGAATATTTGTCAAACGTCTCTCATGGGGCCACAATGACTCCACCTGCCCGTCATCTAAGAAAGCTGAAATATGTCACTGTTACAATTAAAAGCAACTCTGCTCCATCAAAATCAAAAAGTTAATGTTACTAGAGCCACCAATAACATTCTGGCTTTGTGATTACACAAGAGGCTTCTCAGTGAAAATAGTAATTATGTTTAGTGTTAATTGAGTAAATCTGGCCTTTTCACTCTCATGGCACTCGCCTAGGTTGATGGTAACACACAGTGCCCAGAGTCAGATGCTTTGCTTTGGTTTTATCTGTAAAAAAAACATACATAAGCAAAACCAAACAAATTACATCTGATACAAAGATATCAGTAAATTTTTTTATTTTAGCAAGTCTCTATACCATCAAGAAAATTACTTGAATCTAAAACTGGGGATTCTGTATTTTGATCTTTTCTTTTTTCTCCATGTGGCGGCCTGCTGTTTCTGAGGTAAACAACATTCCAGTCCTTTTTCATTCCTGGGAGGAGGGCATGAACCATTAGCTTCTAGAAGCCAGCCTGTTCCCCACTGCCTGTGTGTCCGTCGGCCGAAGAGGAGAGAGCTGGCAAGCTGGCAGGCAGAATAGCTGGCTTCCTGGTTCATTAGCTGGATGGCTGGATGTTACACTCTGCTGGATAAAGACGCCAAAAAAAGGTGGAAAGGCTTCTGGGGGATAGAAAATTACAGATGATACAAAAAAAAGGATTTGTAATTTAAATGCAATCGTGAATTTCTCTTTTGTTTTGTCTGAAATGTCTTGCTGAATGCATAAACAACACAAAGTGAAGTTTATCCCCAGGAGGTGATGACTCGTGTTATGCATTTGAGCTCCACAAATCACTCAAAGATGCAAAAATAGGCTGACAGCTCCGCTTTATGCTTTGAAAATAGCATTATCTTTTGTATCAACAACTTAAACAAAACAAGATTGCACTACACTACAAGGACGTTTTGTCTATTTAATTTTTTTTCAGACACTGTTTGTCCCTGGCTGAATTATTGAGTGTAAAAAGTTGCACTTTTAAAACAACTAACAGATGAAGTATAAAATTTTAATCTTAAAAAGCATAAACAATAGGATTTTCAACCTTGTGCATCATGGGTGTAAATGTATGATTATCGTCAAAGCTTCTGTTTTTAATCATAGTATCTATCTGTTTATTTGGGCCTGTGGTTCTCATGTACAGGTTGCATTGACTTAACCAGGAAGTATCAACTCAAAAAGACCTAGAACTGCAAAAAAAAAAAAAGAATACAGAAAATGTTTGACAACCAGCAGGCACAGGTGATGATGAATTACAGTAGTGGTGTAGTTTTAAAAAAAATAGTTATTCAATAAAATCAATCAAAAAAATGTGTCCATGTTTGATGAGTGGCATGGAAAATTATAAGGAAGCGTAGAGACTTCAACCACACACAAAAAACCCACACTTTAGGAGTCAGTCAGGTGTGGTGCAAAGTCCACGTTAGACTATCAAGTTTTGGCTGCAGGCATTGAGTATTTTCCTCCACAACATCTTCACGGTGGAGTCCCATCCAGTGAGCCAGATGGCACAGAGACACGAGTTACTGAGCAACACGCAGAGCAGAACTTTGGGGCTAAAATGGCTTCAGTAAAATACTAGAAAGGCCAAAGTGAGAGCCACTGCATTCTGGCACCAAACCCCACTGTTTGTAATTACAGAATTGCGAGTGTATGCTCTGGGCCAAATAGGGAAGCGCAACAAAGCATTTGAATGTTACCCAAGTCCCAGGTGGCATATGCTGCTTCTGCACCATGAAGGAAATTACTTTTCTTCATGTTTCTTCAGCTTTTCTGTTTACTTGCAAATAAAGTTTTTTTTATTTTTAAAAATGTTATTTATTCATTGTTTATCTGTATAGAGTCAAATGTTTAGCATTAATGAATGCAGCACACTATGGCATTTACAGCCTGAGTTCATTTTCAATGCTCATCCCCAGACGAGCCTTCCAGTTACTCAAAAATCAGTATACGAAATACATAAAGGTCAGTCAAAATACTTAAAGGTCAGTTCTAAATACTAATACACAATAAGCACATAAAAGTAAAATACTCCACACAAAAGGGCCAGACAATGTAGGATGCAGCAGACAGATAATCTACAACACAATAACTTCAAATCAGGAAGATTGGCTGGTCATTTGTGACCACATTACAGGTCTCAAAAAATGATTTTGATCTGAATGATCCAGGTCTGGGTCCAGTTTCAGCCCCAAAGAAAAGCAATTTCACCTACTCCTTCATATGTGGTCCTGTGTGGATTTACACACAGGCATATTACTATTCCCATCTAATGCTATACAAGTGGATTAATTAAACATTTATGGAGAAGTTTAAGGTTAGAGTATTTAATTAAGCACAGATTTAGGAGGAGCAGTATGGTGATTCATCAGGATGTGGAATAGTGGATTAGATCTTAACTTATGTAGAGCTACAGAGAGAGTCATAAAAGTCTGACCCTCGTCTACATGTGTTTTGTGGGCTTAGAGAAGGCTTATGACCATGTCTCTGAGAGGGCTTTGCTGTTGGAGTACCGGAGTCACTGTTGTTGGCTATTCTGTCTCTCTATAACTGAGAAGAGCTGTGTCCACATCCTCTGCACAAAGTCAGACTTGTTTACTCCTTCAGGGCTGCTGCCACAGATGCACTGGAGCGGTTTGTAGCCAAGTATGAAGTGGCCAGGATGAAAGTCCACCCTTCCAAATCTGAAGCCATGGTTTTCAGCAATAAAGGGTTGAAGTGCTCCGTATGATTTGGGAATTAGGTTTTTGCTACAAATGGAGGAGTTTGAGTATCTCGAATTGCTGTTCAAGAGTAATTGTTGGATGGAACAAGAGTGGATGGATAGATTGAGTATACATCAGCAATGGGACTGTTGCATCAGTCTTTTGTGGTGGAAGGCGTTATGACCCAAAAGGCAAAGCTTTCTATTTATTGTACCATCTTCATTCTAGCCATAGAGACATGACATGCAGTCTTAGACTGCAGTTGTCTGAAACATATAAAAAGGCCAAGAATTCTGTTCTTCTGAATGTTGGACATGAACTGCTCAGGATATACAGTATGGGGCAAGTCAAAAGTGACAAATCTAGTATATAATGGGTTGTACCCCACTTCTAACAACTGGAATGTTATAATTAGACCCACTACTAACCTCAGACTAGCAACTAGCAGGATCATTATGTAAAGCTGCAATGTGATGACACACCAGCAGAAATAGCAGCATATTGAGGGCATCAAACTGACTGAGAGAAACAAACTTGAAGGAGTAACTATGGATAGTGAATGCTTGTTTGATTCAGTTTTGCAGAGCTGTAGAGATCAAGAAGATTCCTTATATACCTGGAAATTTTACAATCTATGATCAGAGACAGCTACAGTTAACTGTCTAACAGTATTAGTAACTCAGTCCACAATTTGAAGGTGAATGAAAGAGTTAAAATCTGCAGTGTATGTTTAAGATTTCACATTTAAGCACTTAAAATGAACTGTGCTCTTTTTGTCCCAAGTGTTCGACTTGAACTGACTTGAGATCTCTGAGAACAGAGAGCAATGCTCATCTTTAAATTCCAAGATGATGATTGTTTTACTCACTCATGTTCGGCTGAGAGGTTGGCAACACATTTGTTTGTTACAAAGTAAGAACACATTCTTATTTCTGCTTTGGTCAAGCTTTAACGTCTCGACATTTATTCATTTTAAAATTTTAGGTGAGAATCCAAAATGAGACAAATACCTTTTATTTTTTAGACTTACACCAAATGTAAATATATTTCTGTATAACCTTTCTCCCTGTTTAAGAAAGTGAAAAATCTGAGAAAACATATTCATTAAACAATCAAAACTATGTTGATCAAAAATTATTTTATTCCACTGCAATATATTTAATTCCCTCTAAGTACCAGAAAATCATTCTTGAACACGAGTCCATCTGTTTTAGACTGATGGACTCGTATCTTAATCAGTTTCCTTCAAATTTTGGATCCTATTTAGATCATACAGACCAGTTAAATGATTTTATGATTATTGATATGGTGTAACAGTTTGCCTCTTTGTATTAGATTTCAAATTTATTTCATTAAAAGTTTAGTCATTATTGCTTTAATATTATTTCTTGAAGAAAAATCTAGATTCATAGCTAAAACAATCTTTAATATCATGTTTTTAATGTTTGTACATGTTGTTCATGAAGGGGTTGTGGCCTTGAGGCTGTAATCATCACAGTAAATAGTAAAGTACACTTTGAGTGTAACAGCATGTTGCTGCGATCTTGCTGTCGATGCTTCAAGCACTGGAATTTATTCTCATCCTTGATTTCATCAAAGACCCTTATAGTGTAGAGCTCACGTTCGAAACAGCTCAATATTTGCTTGTTTGTTCCATACATCACAGAATGTCAGGACTGAGTGAAGTCCTGATTGATTCATAATGATTACTATGAGAAGAAACATATGGCCAACACATGACGAGTGACAGCACAGGCAGCCGTGTGCGGAGGTTCTCTGGAGATAACATTTTTGTGCCAAATGGAAATGTAACAGATGCAGGACCGACTTATGGAACCTCAAACAAGGTTCCCCAGTGTGACCTTTTTGAGTGTTGAAAACCAAATAAAAGACCGTTGTGTTGTTTGCAGATAAGTGCTTCCTGTCTGAACAGCAAAAATGGGCACTTTGGCCAAAACTGAAAACAGCAGCAGGGGAAGGGAAACTGGCCAAATGAACATTGTGGAAATGCCTCCTGTTGTTTGCTGTGAGAGGAGTGTACGATTGCTTTTATCCTTGTTGAGGGTAACAATCCTGCTTCACCAGAAATTCTCTAGGGAGACCTTTAATAAAAATGTCTTAAAACCTATTTCCATTTTCTTCATTGTAAATTAGAGACACAGGCAGTCTCCTGGCTCCCCTCTTCCATTTTTCATGCAATCAGCATACATCAATATAAGAACACTTCATTGAATTACATTAGACTGCTGCTAGCAAGCAGCATCTGTCACAGTGTTGTGTCATGCCTGGTTTCAATGTGCTGCTGCTGTGCCTCTTCATGAAACACACAGATGTGGCATCGCTTCCCCCTCGTTTTCATAATAGAGTCTTAAACTCTGCACAGCATTTTGAAATTCTCACCAGAATCTGTGTAAATTGCAGTTTCTTCACTTTGTCTTATCCTCTCTCAAGATTTTGAATAACTTCAAATCAGTAAATCTTATCTCAGCCCAAAACATGGCTTAGATTTGGGCCAATAACACAACATAGGCCATGAAGTTGCAGATAAAAAATTATTTAAATAAACTAGGTGGACTTTTCTTTGTATGCAGCTCCCCACTGATCACTTCTAAAGTTCAATAATACAAAGAGACAGTTTGTTGTCTTTGATCACGACCTCAGTGGATCAGTTTGCTGCTTTGCTTGAGGTTGGTTTATGCTCATTTGAACAGTTACAAGCCAGCCGGGGTGTATTCAGCTAGAAAATATTTCTCCAGTGTATTGCTTATTTCTAGTAGTACACAGTGTATTTGCTCCCAGTCTGTTTGAGTGAAAAGCAAATTCATCCAAATGAACTAATGGTGATGTACTGAAGTGTTCCCAAGCTAAATAAACACCATAAAGGCAAATAATTGAAAGTTTCAGATAACATTAAGACAATACTTAAACACCTGTCTTCATGAACTTGGTCATAAGTCCATTTTTCAATCGCTATTTAATACAGATTCACTCTTTTGGTTGTGCTTCTGTTTCAGTGTAGGCTCTTTACTTCTAGTTTTTCTCCACATAATTCCTTCTCACATAAACTGATTTCAAGCATAGTCCCATCATGCACAAATTGTGTACAGGGTGAGAAGCAGCAGCATTCAGTTTTGCTTGTGTTTACAATCACGTAATATGGCAATGTCAACCCATAAGGCTCTGCTTTTACATTGGCTGGGATGACTTACAGTATTATGGCCTTTGTTCACAAGTTGACATGAAAGTCTAAAGCAGCTAATTTTTCAGCCATAAATTTACAGCTCTATTCAGACCGTAGTTTTAGAGCATGGAATTACCCACTCCACTACAAACTCTCTTCTACAGGGTCTGTTTCCTATGAGAATGGTAGAAGTCAATAACCCTTGAAGTACATTGTTATTGTATGAGAGAGAACACTGTAAAAACCCTGAGATCTCACTCACCAAAGGGGTTACTTGATTCTCCCACATGGTCAACTTTTTGCCAAAGTTATAAAGTCTGTTTTAATTATATCGAAGGCTAATGATGATGCATCATCATCTGTGGGGTAAATAGTGATGGATAGTTTCCCCTCTAGGTGATCTACAGAAGTTTTTCAATTGGAATTTCCATCTTTTGGAAGCAGAGAGTGTTACATATAAATCAAGGGCAAATCTGAACAACTTGCTGAATAACAGATTCCGATCCATTTGTCTTACAGGGTTTTCTTTTTTCTTTTTTTTTGTTTGGTTTCTTTTTTTCATATTTTTGAGTCGCTGATGACTTGAGAAACCCAAATATATGATCTGAAGCACAGAATAAGTGTTAGTATTTCAGTTGTCATATGAAAAAAAAGTTAAATGGGACTATTTAAACTTGGCAGATTTTTACACTCTGGCACCCCCTGACAAAGGTTCATTCAGCATCTTGTCTCTTCTCTGAGTTCTCTCCAGCGACAATAAAAACCAATCCAATGTTGACTCTTGTCTTATCCCTTACCCCCTCACTTTCTCTTTCTTTTCCTCACTTCTAATATCCTCTTGCATTTCTTTATGTAATCAGTGATAGTGCTCATTCAAAATGGCCAGTGTGTTGATATCCAGTTGCTGGTGTGCGACATAGTGCTGCAATGGAAAATGCAGCTGTCACATTATGCCCTGGGCTGGAACAAAAGTGTGGTGAAGGGCAGTTTTTCAGCCCTGGGAGGCCTCAGGGCAATGATGGCTCCAGGAATGTGCATAATAAATGCCTCTGTGCCATCAAAACAAATCAGATGCAGAGTTTTAAGGTCAAAAACTTATGTAGTATAGCTATAGCCTGTGCTGGTGTTGCTTACACACTCTGAACTAGAAGCACTCAGAGAGCACAGACCTCCACCAAGCCATAGGGTGACTCACCTGAGAAAAAACCCCAAAAGGCCCAACAGCCTACCTGGTACACTATATTTTGAACTTTCTGGATCACCAGATGATAACCCTTGAAGCACGTTGTTATTGTATGAGAGAGAACACCGTAAAAAACCTGAGATCTCACACACCAAAGGGGTTACTTGATTCTCCTACATGATCACCAGATCCAGAATATCAACATGATCCGGGTCGAACAACGTGGGATGATAACATCTATCTGTAAGATGGCATGTTGAGGTGTTTTATAATGCTTTGGACATGCCTGCACTCAAGGCCGGACTGGGACAAAAAGTCATACACTCACCCAGGCCCCCAAAACTCATATCAAGCTCAGTATTCTATATAGACCGATATTCACACACAACTATAAGCCATCAGTCCAGGGCTTTTCTCTCTCCGACTCTCATCTAAATACTCAACGCGATAGTCCCAACAGGACTCCATTATTCATATCATGATATTTTGTTAACCTGAAACAACATGATTGGGTCATTTTTTCCGTAAATAATTTAGATGCCAGTTAACCATCAATATAATATGTTAACATTAATATTTGCTGCAACAGTAAAAAAAAACAAAAAGAAAAAAAAAATAATTGGTCCACACCAACTTCACCTGATGTGATTCAACTTCCAGAAACTTAGAAGTCAACTTAGAAAAGAGAATATCCAACCTTAAGTGGGGTTCCCAAACTTTTGCATGCAGTGGCCTACCTGTGGAGGTATGTTTGGTCCAGCAGGACCAACCAAATATTTAATGCAGTAGAATGAGCCAAAAAGCATAAAAAGCTGCAGTCACATCATTTACAGCCAGATAAACACACTTATGTCAAAAGTTTATTAAAGACTTTTACAATTTTACAAAAAAACTTTTACAAATTTACTGAAACACTTTTAAAAACTTACCAAAACACCTGGTCCTGTTTGGTTCTGTCTGGTTCTTATTAGTTCTGCAGGGTTCTGCCTGGTTCTGTCTGACTTTGACCCTATCTGTCTGGGTCTACCTGCTTATGGATGGTTCTGCTTGGCTCTGTCTCACTGTTGCTGACTCTGACTGGTTCTATCTGGCTTTGCATGGTTCTGTCTGGTTCTGCCTGGTTCTGCCTGGTTCTGGTTGGCACTGCTTGGTTCTGGCTGATTCTGGCTGATTTTGCCATCATCCTAATGATGAATGCAAAGTTAAAACATGCTTTAATAAAACATAATGTTGTTATTGTTCATAATAAATTACAGTGAATATTGGATCTGTGTTTATTATAACCAGATCCTGACTATTAGTTGGGAAAAATAACACATAAACAGTTAACTGGTTTAAATTGATCGTTTTCATATAAAGTGACCCAACATTTCTACATAACCGCACACTTTAAGACAGTGGCAATGTAGAACTCAACAGGAACCTCAGGCAGAACCAGCCAGAACCAGGCAAAACCAAGCAGAGCCAACCAGAACCGTCAGTCAGAACCAGACAGAGCCAGCAAGAAACATCCAGAACCAACAGAGCCAGCCAGACTCAGGCAGAACCAGGTGTTTGGGACATCTTGTAAATGTGTTTCACTGGATGTAATATTGTTTGACTTCCAGGCCACCGTACGACAGTCATCATCAACCAAAGATTACATTTTCTAATGACTGTAATTGTTATTTTTTTCTACCCATCATTTTAAAAAATGTTCTGTGATTACTGATAACATCTCTAAATTTACCAGAGAGGACTCCTGAACTCTGTGTTTTCAACATTGTCACATTTATCAAAGTGAAGATCACGATTGCATGGTTTCATTTAGCTCACTATTAGATGGGGCATAGTGCAGATGATATTTCTGGTAACTAGCAAAATCATCAACTTATTTATATGATGAGATTATGTAACTTAGGCTTGATAAATATACAATAAGGTCTTAATTGTGCTTTTTAATAAGCTATAGAAGTCCATGAGAAACTGATAATGAAAAAAATTGCTACACATGCTTTCAGCATCAAAACACAGCAGTGTTGTTATATTTTCTTCACATTGTGGAGGCCTCCCGTTTAATGAATTACATCATGTAAATGGTCAAAAGCTGAAAAGAACCAGTTCAGATACTTTCATCACATTTTGTCTATCCCTTGTTAATCTTTTTGTTTTTCCTTTTTCTATTGAATCTCTCTCTGTCACTTTTCAATTTAATTTCTCAGCTTGATTCGCTGCACCGACTTGACTGTTAACAAGCCGAACTGCTGCCAAACTGGTTTATGAAAAGCAACATTTCTGCCAGCATCTCTTTCTTTCTTTCCCTCCCTTGCCGTTTCTCCCTCCGGTTTCACCCCCTGCTACCACCCCACCTACCCCCTCCCCAACACCCCCTGCCGTCCCATCTTGAAGACAGCCTTGCGTTGCAGCTCTGTGCTCCTAAAGAGCTGAAACTGTCGGCCGGGGAAGCGGTGAAATGGAAAAATTTAATCGCATTAAGAGAAAAACCTTCTCTTTTCATTTGTAAATTCCTGGGACACGCTTTTTTTTTCCTTCCTCTTTTTTCCCTCTCTTACACTTACCTCTCCCTCTCTCTGTGTCCTTGCTCCGACACGGCTGCTGAGCTCAGAAAACATCCGCCAAGGCCTCAACGCACACACATGCAGTACATGCAAGAACACACACATACATACACACACACGCACACACACCCTCCAGTCCTCTCTTTACTTCAGCTGAGGATTTGACATACCAGGATGGAGGCCTATTGGATCAGAGCATGCACACAAACACACACATACACACACTTTGTAATTCCTTTCCTTTTCCCCCTTAAACGAGAGAGATCAAAGACCATCTCACTGGCTCCTCCTCTATTCCCTCCTTCTATCTTGCTTTTCCTCCTTTAATTCACTCAGTGTACTTCAGTGTTTTTTCCTTCCGCTGCTTTCCCACTTGTTTCTCCTCTCTTCCATCTTTGCACCTCCACACTCTTAATTTCTACTGCTTTTTCTCTTTCTTTCCCACTTTTTCTACTTCCACAGCTTCCCTTCTTCCATTTCTACCATCCTCTAACTAATTGCCTTTTTATTCCTCTTTCCCTCCTTTCATTTGGCTCCGTCTCTCTTTCTGGGGAGCAGTATTCCGGTTGCATGTCATGTCCATATCCGTCTACATTGTTATACAGCTGCACAGCAAACCCCCTACCTCTGTGATGAGGGAGACATGCACAAACACAGTCTTCATTCCTGCACTACCCACCGTTTCTCTCCACTTTTGCAGATTATTGACCTCTTTCTCCTAAACACCCACTGAGGTGCACAGTCTGCTTCCATGGGGACGAGCCACCTGAAGAGCTCTGAGGATTAACGGACCAGTTCAAACAGCGATGAGAGCTTTTTTTCTCCAACTCTTTGGAAGAAACTCCCTCCATCTCAAACACACACATACACAAAATATACTGGTTGAATCCTATGAATTAGTTCCAAAATGAGGCATGACAAAAATTTGATTTACTATAACAGAACGCTCTGCACTGGAAAGTTAAAGTCATTGGGGATTTAGAGTATCTGCCTTCCAGCTATCACCTTTAAGTCTACAGTCAGGCTTTCTTTTTCTTTCTCATGCAGTTTTGATTAAATTCAAGCTAAATTGAAAGGAGAGCTTTCTTTTCTCCTCAAACCTACCTTGAATTAATGAAGACAGTATTTAAGAGCAAGCAGAAACACCTTTAAAACAGAAAAAAATTGGCACTCTGGAAAAACAAGTAGCTGTTTTACTGTATTTATTGCTGTAAAACACAGATTATTTCTGTGATTTATTTATTATTGATTTTTATTCATTGTTGTGTTTTTTTTTATAGATCCTTATTTTTGCTCGTTATGAATATCAACACAAGCAGCAGTTTCCTCTATGTGGTTTCCCCCCCCCCCTTTTTTTTTGTACATCAGCTATTAACTTGATGGCTGGTGTCCCCACTGAACTCGATGCTATCTATTGTGTGCAAAAAAGACCAGTTAGCTTCACATTCCTGCTGGATACTGTCACTCTAGGAAGTACAATAGAGGTGCTTTCACACTGCAAATCTCTTAGTTCAGAGCCGCAATGTCAGCCAAACTGTAATACCTCGCCATCTACTGTGTGTGTGCACGTGTGTGTCCCTGTTCTTCTGTTTGTTCTTTCAGCCACTCTCCCTTTCAAACCATCTCTGGCCATCAGAGGGCGTTCCCATGCAATGAGTTCACTCCACCGGATCCCAACTAAATGTTTTCTATATCACTATCAGCCTGATTGTAACATAAATAATCAGTTCAGAGCTGAAAATTCCATGTGTGTCTTGACTACCGAATCAGCTTGATTCAACCTGCTTAAAAAATGTGGACATTTTGGGAATTTTCTATATTAAGATAAGATACCGTTATTAGTCCTTCAGTGAAGAAAATACAGTGCCCACAACAGTAAAGAGTACAACATTGCTAAAGATGTGTAGGATCACAAACATGTTCTGATTTGAATGAGTCCTAAAATTGAAAAAAACAACATTCAATTAAATCATCCAGTGTTATATGTCTATAACTGGTGTATACTTCTCATTAGTCAAACTTTTGGAGAAGTTAGAGTCGACTGTTTTAAATCAAATGATACAGGTGTGAGTGAGTGTCTTGTTTTATGCAACCTAATCTGGTGGTAAATTGTGAAATAGCCATGCCCCCCATGATTTGCTTTGTTTGACAATGCTTGGATTTATTAGTTTATGTTATATTGCTTCATGTGTATTGTGTATAAATTTTGTTCCTTATTTCTTGTTTTGTTTCTCTGTGTAGTAGCAGTGTGTTCTTTGACTTGTAAATGGACTTCAGATGCAAAACATCTTGTAGCTTAAATTTGGTATGGTGCATGGAATGGTGGCATTTATGTTTAAGTTTAACGCTGTCTCTTTGGCTGTCTGTAAATTAACTCCACAGGGGAACATAGTGTCAAAGCATTTGGAGAATATCAATGTTTGTGTCACATATGAAAGGTGAAAATAGTCTGTATTTAAATGTTGGAGGCTGAAGCTATAAACACAACGTTCGAGTGGAAGAACCATGATTGTGCTTTGTGGTGGCTGCTATTGTTTTCAAGTCATTTTACTTTAAAATGTAATTTTAGTCCCTGTATCCTGACAATTTTACACAGAAGCCTTTGTCACCAATCAATTCTGCCAATAAACACCTCTCTAAGCCACCTTTGCCTATTCAAAAATGAAGCAATTAAGATGACCTCATCCCGTGTTAGTGTGTCCCATTAGGGCGTTGCACAATCAGAGGAAGTGTGTTAACTTGACATTTGTGTGTAGTGTGATGTATGAAATGTGAGTAAGATTTAGCCCTCATCAACTTTCTAGTTAACCATAAATAGCACACAGCATTCCACACAATGTTAACATATTTGGACTTGTAGCATTGTGGTATGTACGATTCAGGGCTGATTGTTAATGCCTTTAAATCCCACACCATGCAAGCTGTATACATAAGTGCTATCATGTCACAAAAATAAGTAAATGACAATAAAAAAATGTACACATTTTAAAAAATTTAAAGGGAGGAATTGAACAAATAACAAACAAGAATTACTACAGTTTGTATATATATATATATATATATATATATATATATATATATATATGCAAAATTTTAATTTAATTTGTTGTTATATGTTTGACATTTCTGCTAATATTTTTCCATTTATTTATTTTGGTGCACATTTCCATCTTTATTTTCTTATTCTTTAAAATATATATCATTTCTTGTGTCACTCCAGTCATTACCTAGTTACAAGAATATAAATCCTCCCAAAATAGTGACAACAAAAAGTCCAGCACTGTACACATGGTATTAAAATCAACAGAAAAACAAGCCATCAAGGAGCCACTGCCACCATTCTGCTGTAGACAAAACACACACAAACATGTTTCCATCATATTATTTGTATTCCGCAGTATCCTCTTCCAGTTATTTGTTTTTGATATGTAGGCAAACACAAAAATGTGTTGTATATTGATTATGAAAAAGAACTAACTGAAATTGTAAAACATGGCTAAATATGGACAGGTTGAAAAGCGAAAACTTTCTGTTATTTCCCTGCACCATATGACCTGATAGTCCTGAGCAGATGAGACACAAACCAGAACTTGTGGCATTTCATAAATACAGAGGGAGCAGTTTCTTTTAATCCCAATTTGGGAACCTTTGCAAAGGTAACATGAGATGACTGTGTTGTCTTTAAGGTTTTCTGTTTGAGAAACAGGTTAGAAAGGTCCAATAGGCAAATGGATGACATTAAACAAATTGACTTATTTTTTATCCCCTCTATCTTTGGAAGATATAACCCAGCAATTTCGTTTTATCTTGTTAGACTCCTCATGACACCAATTCTTTGTCCACAGCAGAGGTCAGAGATTGACACGGACCTCCGCATGTGTCCAGCTTCTGGTTGGAGCTAAGCAGCACCTGTCGAGGAATCTCTACAGCCTAGTTGTTACAGTTCAAGAGTAATAATTTGAACAAATTAATCTAGATAAGCTCCAAAATTCTTAAAAAGTATGCAATGATCTTGGAAGGTATAACTTTATTTAATTTTCTAAAAATTCAACAACTGTGAAACCACCTTCAAGCAATTCCATGCCTCCTCTTTTCTTATCTGCTTCCTGTCCCCTTATCTGTTCCCAGCATGGCCTATTTCTGTCTGACTACACCAGCTTTTCAGATCCCCATCATCTTCATCCCCTTGCTGATCTGTTACCAGGGAAACATGGCCACAGCAGATGACCTGAGGGTATTGAATACATATAATCTGACTGATGTATTTGTGTGTACGTGTGTCTACGGTGGTCAGTGGGCATTGTTGTGACCTTTGTATAATCGGGGTACTCTGAAAGCTCAGTCTGCTTCACTTTGAAGATGACAGAGAACCATTTCATGCCAAAATAACACATTTTGCAGAAGCAACAAAATATCTACCAGGAGCACATAGAGTAAGAACATCCAGTAAACTCACACTTACCTAATGAGCAGTGGCGTATTCAGGAAATTTTTTATGGGGGGGACAAAGATAAGACAGAAATTAGTATAGGCGGGCCAATCAATAGATTTTACTAACTGCAATGTCAGCAGGATCATTGTTAACTTTGGTTAGAATCAATGTATGAAATACAGGGATTAAAGCAGCTTAATCTAAACTAATTTGAGATATTTAATGTCCTCCCATAATTATCACACCTTGTGCATCTAAGGTCAAAACGACCTGTTCTGGTTTACCAGTTATTTAAAGCATAAAGTATAAATTGTCACTCAATTCTTTGCCACACCTTTAATCTGACATTAATCAGGTGTAATGAAGACAACAGTATTAAACAAACCCCATTATCTTCAGACTATTTCATTAATAAAAGTTATTACACAGATTTAATTGGAAGTTAAAATGATCCCAAAGGACAACAGGAGGGTTCTATCCAATGTAAAAAAAACATTTACAGATTTGAAAGATTACACAAGGCATGAACTTTAAAAAAGAGATAATTAAGCACAAAAAGTCCCTAATCTCTCAAAGGAAAGAAAGGCTTTAAACATGACTCATATCACAGAATGAACACATGAAAGACAAGTGATCAACCAATCAACACAAGCACAGCTGTTGCTGCTGTTGGAATCTACAGTCTGAAGTATGGATCTGTTTTTTTGGACTGTGTCCACCCATATTTCAATATAAACACGTTAGCCACACATCGGCTCTATTAAACATACACATCTACATTTTGTCATCTTCTATCATTAATTCAGAAAACACAGTTATATTTTATTTATTTCTATAAAAGTTGCAAATAACAACAAAATAATAATATAGATAGTGATAAAAGCAAGAAGATAAGCATTGCCATGGTTTTCATGTAAATAAATCTATCAGAATTGGGGTGGCCACTGAAATTTCAGGGCTAAAATTGCCATTGCAGTATTTACATTTCCTATGTGTAAATTAAATGTCAAAGTCTTGAATAAAATTGAATCAGGTGATTCATAAGTCATTCTTATCTGGTGATACACTAATGGTTTGAATACCAGCACATACAACAAACTGTGGAGGTTTACTCACTTAGCTTTAAAAATGGGACCTCAATAGGCTTCTGAGATGCTCTAAAGACATAGGACAGAATTTCAGCTGTTTCAGTTTACTAATAGAGTAACATAAGAGACTCCAGGTGTGATTTTGGCACAGTGTTTCTGGAAGAGCATTGACATTTATTTTCTCTGGTTAACCACCCTCCTTGACTTGTAAAACCTTCCAGAAATTAAGTCAGAAGCCTGTACAGACACACTGAATAACCTCAGGTTGTAAGAAACAAAGAAAAAAGTTGTTTTAGATTTGAATCAAGAAGCTGATAACTATTCACAGTGTTAAACTTATTTTCAA
This sequence comes from Leptatherina wallacei, assembly GCA_028567055.1. Classification (NCBI taxonomy): domain Eukaryota; kingdom Metazoa; phylum Chordata; class Actinopteri; order Atheriniformes; family Atherinidae; genus Leptatherina; species Leptatherina wallacei. Next base: position 19,789,493 of record JAOXYM010000014.1, read on the forward strand.
AGAAGATCTCCACTGCAAAAAAAAACAAAAACATCCTTATAAGCTATACGAGGCAGCATCCAAATGTGCTATGCTTTACAAACAAACACAAAAAATATGCACATTGAGTTTTCCCTCAAGTTGAAAGGGGTTGAAAAGTATGGTAAGAGATTTCTCCTAAAATAAATGACACAAGTAAAGAGATTACTGCAATCTATCTGAACTGAAATGCTGTAAAGTGAGAAACATAAAGTTTCTAAAGGCACACCTGTGTGCAGAGGAAATGGCATGTAGAAAAACTGAGGGGTTGGAAAACACACATATTTGTGATGGAGAGTAGATACTGACACAAAGACAGAAAGCATAGCATGTGTTGGATGCTTTTATCCTCCAGTCCCTTGGGTGCAATGTGTGTATTTTTAGTGCAGAGGGCCTCTGTGGGAACAAAAAAGGAGGTTGTGAAATGTAAGAACAGCTAGTGTATTAATGAGCAACACAAAAGTATGTGTTCACAGTTATAACACAGAAAATGTTAAGGGATGCTCATACATACAGAACATAATGAATTCTTGTTGATAGCTTCAGTTTCTTATGAAAAAGTGTCTTTAAGGGGAAAGCATTTCAAACTGAGTAGAAGAAGCTGTTTATGATTATGAGTGTCAGATTTTATGATTATGTGTTTTTAATTTGCCAAACAAAAACATAGACAGATGTGATCACATATTTTCATCTTTGGTAAAAAAAAAAAAACATTTAAAAAAAGACCATCCAAACTTTAAAGCAAAGACAGATTAAACCAAGGAAGAATAAAGCTATTATAAAAATAATGATCTTTAATTCCTATAAATATGCAGCATCAACAGAAACAGAAGTGTAGAGTCACACAGTAAAAATCTTGGGAAAACACAAGCAGCAAGCAGACAGTGAAAACAGGAATTTATAGAAATGGTGTGAGAGCACAGGTGTTATTCTTTGACCAGGTTATTTGCTATTGTGTGTGATGACAGCTCTAATAGAAAAAATGACAGGCAGCTTAAAAGAGAGAGATGGAAGTGAAAGGATTGGAGCTTAAACATAGGGCTGAGATTAAAGTAAACACACAAAAAAGTCAAACAATGAAGAAAAATATGCTAATGGAAGGAAAAGAACATAGGTGGGAAAAAGAAGGAAAATATTATACTAAAAGTGTATTTTGTAGCATAAAATCCAGACATAGTGGAGATGCATATTTCTATATCAAGTTGGTCTAACTGTTAACATTATGATATCCTTTTCTGGACAGGGCATATTAAAGTAAAAAGGAAAACTCCTAAATATGCCAGATTTAGCCAAAGGACTAATTTTTATACTTGCTGGGATAGGCTCCAGCCCACCCGCGACCCTGCATGGATTAAGCGGTACAGAAAATGGATGGATGGATGGATGGACTAATTTTCATCTGTTTCTGTATATCAGAAATGTTTTTCTTTTTGCAATAGATTAAATGTTTTTTCATTAATTTAAAGCAACAATATAATCCTGACAAGTGCTACATTCTAAGTTTTATACGGTATTTCATTCCATGTTTTATAATTGATTTGGACCAAAAAGGTAAGTAATGGTCCTCATTCGCAATTTCAAAATTTTGGTACCCATCGCTCATCGGGTGTTTAGACCCTCATCCACAACACCTTCCCGATGGTGGGTCAGCAGTAGTAGCCAAGTCACTGCCCATATACTCCTCCTGGCTTCCAGCTTAACTCCTCTTTTCTGTTCCATAACCAGCAAGAGGCTCTTTCAGTCGCTTCCCTCATACTGCGAGCTGCTATCTTTCTCTCTTTCCCTGTCATTCCACTGGCTGTGAGCATTCTCCACACTGACTGAGCAGGGAATCCTCTACACCCGACCTCAACCGGGAACAGCCATGATAAAGGAGAAATTGAATTTCTTAAGAGCAGGGGAAGAAACACATTTTCAAATCAAAACTGCAAGAGATTTTTTGATATAAAAAGATTTTTGTTTTAATTTATCAACAAAACAATAAATGATATTTAAATTAAGGTTCATGATTTATTCAAATACTGAGGTCTTTAGATTCTGTAACCGCTCTGAATGTGGATCTTTGGAAAGTAAAAACCTGCAAACTACTACATCACCTCTGTCTAAAAGACTGGAGAAAATAATCAGGTCAGTTTCATTGTCAGTCTGAGGGTTGCTGATTCAATTCTCAACTTCCCAATTCAAATTTTGAAGGACACTTTGGCAATATATTGAACTCCACATTGCCCTTCAGTGTGGTTTCACTGGGTTAAAATTGAAAGAATCCACTCAATAAATGCAATGTGCTTTTAAAGATAAGTTTCTGGAAAATAGTGCTGAGCAGAAAATGAGAAACATAGTCCAATTAAAAGTGACACTAGTGTTTATTGATATACAAAATTTTAAAATGAACCATCAGTTATTCATATCATAAGTAATATAGATTAGATAATGTAAAGAGAAAAGGGCATTAAAAGAGTCTCAAAATAGGGATGGGTGACTCCTACATTTTTCCTGTTCATCCTTCCCTCATAGATATGATAATTAAACTACATATTAATATAAGATTATTCACATTTATTTAATGGAAAATAATGAAATATAGTATGTAAAAGTAATATGATAAATATAAAAAATGATGAGCAGTAACCTGCATTACTGTAAACCAGTAAAATATCAAAACAAAATATCATCACATACCGTAAAAGTATCATCATGACATCTGATAGGCTGCCATAAATACACTGTCTGGGCTTCGGATGCAGTTTTATTGCTTGAAACTTTCAGAATTTTAAAACAAATGGCAAGTTTTGTATTAGCAGAGTCTTAATATTTAAAATAGTATAGAATTTGACTGGTTTGAAACATCGACTCCAAAGTATCAATACGCCTATCCCTATTCTCAAAACCTCTGAAGGACTTGTCAACTGTTCTGTGTGTAAATGCAGCTTTGTCCATGCGTACCAGATGATTCGAGCACACGTATTCAATGCTTTGGCGTTTTTGAACATGAAAGTATGAGATTTGTCAGGTTGAAGATTAAAAATTGACATGACATTTTCCAACATGTTGATACGAAGACATAAACGGCTATGAGTATGAATTAAATAAAAATATTCTATTTTTTCATTCTGTATGTTATGTTTCATTCACCAATAACATTGTTGTATCACGGTTTAACAATAAAAGAAGTCATTAAATAGCATGTTATATATTTACAGGTGTTTATGTGGACACTGTCAGCCGATGAGCAGTGTGGAGGAGAGCATACGCTGCAGTTAGATTCCTGCATTGTGGAGCCTCATCGAACACCTCCATCCACAACCTGAAGACGTGACCTGTGTGACACAACATCCTGGGTTTTCTGAATGTTGTTTGAACCCCTGGGTGCTACAGGTGGCCTACAATGTATGAGGTGCCGTATATGAACAAAATACATATGTAACTCACACACAGCTCTGAAATCATGCATATACTACTATAATCACTTGCACATACACATAAAATCAACTCTCACATACACACATGTGCAACATCTCACATATAAATTAGAAAAAAATCACATACACATGCATACAAGACACCCTAGACCCATTTGAATCAGTGATAAGAGTACTGTATGTAAGAGATTCTACATGTGTACGCATAAGTGCATAGTAGTATAAATAAGAGTTATGTGGGTATGTGTGAGCTGATAGTAGTATAAATGAGAGGTTGTACTAATGAGATTATAATAATGTTATAATATATATTATAAATGTATACATATATATATTATTAGAAATTATTAGGGATGCACCAATATGAAAATTTTGACAGATGCCAACATCGGATAATAATATCTATGCAATGGTCCATAACCGATATTTACCGATATCGTTTAAAAAAAGAATTAAGTTAAGATGATCAAATTCTGTACAAAATTAAAGCTAACGTTAGCAGCGTTAGATTTCAGCCAAAGTTTGTTAACCTGACCATTGTGGTTTTTCAGATGACTGTCAAACTGATGGTGTTGAATGATTTGATGCGACATCCTCCTCACCTTACTTTGACGTTACAAGTACTGCATACTGCTTTTCGAGTATCTTTTTTTCATGAAAAACTACCACACTGCTGACATTCTCCGCTTTAGTTAAACACCCCACAATGCTGCCTTACTATCACTGTCACATGTCCAAAACAATGCTACATGGCCACCCCCGCCTCCTCCCGACACATAAATGGCCTGAAATAAATATCTGTTGTTAATATCAGCCAAGTTTTACAGATGTTGTTTTAAGCGATGATGCCTGATATAAGTCTTACCAGCAGAATAATGTCTTACATTTTTGGAGGGAAACATTCATATCAGCCAGGGAGCTTGCATTTATCCGACATGATGGTCCTCCATATATTAGCCTCTATATTTCTTACTGTTGTGGTGTGAAACAGCATTTAAATACACCTTTGTAAGGTTAAATTCTGAACTTAAGGCCTGTCATGTGGTGGCATGTAATGTCTCAGCAGTATGAACAGTACTTCTCCTTAGACTCCAGCTATATTTTTGTGCATTTTATTTCTTTCTTCATGTTTGATAAGGGTATGAGCATAATAACTATATAAGTAAATTTGGGCTTAGTGCATAAAGTAGTTTCAGAGAAAATGAAGTGGACAACAGATAAAAGTAAAAAGTCACCACTGTTTAAAGCAATGAGGCTCTTTCTCCACAAAAAGACTGACACCAGGCGTAAAATTCAACAGAACAGGTAAGTTTTAACTGCAAGTTCAAGAAAACATCTGACTCCACACCATTCCTGCAGAGCCTTTTATATTAGAATGAGAACCTCAGGCATTTAGGGGAAAAAAGAGGAATATTTATTATTCATATGATGTAATTATATTACAGATTCATTAACAATTTACAATTTCCCTTGGGATCAATAAAGTATTTATCTTATTTCTCATCTTATCTCTTGAAACTTTATTGGATGTAGCTAACATCCAAATGATGTAGGAACTTAGAATTGATCCAAATCACTAGAAATTATTTCCAAAATACTCCACTAAGTTTACATACTTTTTCTCTCCATATGTGGTAATATAATTATAAAGTATGTCCTAGTGTCATTGTACAAGTATTTTACATTTACCTAGCATATTTTGAAATATCCATGCCGCATGAAATGATGAATATTACATTCTCTGAATAAACACATTTTAGCTCAAACATTGAGTAACAACTTGGTTAAACTAAAACTCACTTAACTTCCAGCTGGTAGGACTGGCACTGACACAAAGAACAAGTGAAACCTTCTGAAAAAATAAACTTTATTGACTTAGACAATAGAGCAATGCAAAACGGTAAATAAATGAGTTTTCAGTATGAATAATAAAGTGATAAAAGATCAATCTTGGAGAAGGAAAATTGACAAGCTGATGGTCAGTGTTCCTGCCTGCTGCTCCTGAATAAAGAGTGAAAATGGCAGTAAAAGCAAAATTAGCTACAGAACGTACAAGTGCATCAGCTGTTATAGGGCCAGAGCATGAACTAATATCAATGAGTGTTACCAAATAAGTAATGCAAGAATAAAGAAAGAAGATAAAAGAATGATAGTGAGTGAAAACATAGATACACAGGGAATTGGTGAAATAGGTGATTAATATTAGTTATTGGTTTACGGTACACGGAAAGCAAAGGGGCAATGCAGTTTTACACTTTTTCTCCATAGGTTTGGCTCATTTCTTGAAACAGAAATTACATTCTCATAACAACATGGACAAACATGAAATTAAATTAAAACTAGAAATTGCTAAAACACTTCGAGGTCATTACAAACTGTGTCCGATTTGTACGACAAAAAAATACAGTACCAGTCAAAAGTTTGAACACTCCTACTTATTCAAAATGATTAGGTAAGTAAAACCAGACTTCCATCAGTCCATCAAATATTCAGAAAAACAAGTGTAATTTAATAGTTTTAACAGCTTAATGTCAGTGCATGAACATCCTTCAAAAGGACAACGCAGAGTATCAGCGGCACTCATTGTGGAAATTAGATTAGGGGGAATGAGATTTGGGAGACAGATACAGAGACGGAGGGAAGAAGGGAAACTCAGGACACTTAAATGAAAAAGGGAGGAAACTGCCTGACAAGACAAGAAAATATGAAAAGAAGCAGATGAAGGACCAGAGGATGAAGAGGGAGACAGGTGTGATTCTCAACAACTCTGGTGTTCTGTTTGGTCAAAAGAAGCTGTAGGAGCACAGGGGATTATGGGATTACAGGCAGTGCCGCTGGTCATGTGCACCAGCATGGTCCACACTGACCCCGCTTACCACCTCGCAGTAAGGAAGCTTAGCCTGAGTGTGGAGGTGAAGTCACACACACATACATGCATGCTCCTGCCCATGCTTTTTCCAATCTCTGGGATAGACCTCGGATGCCTCTTCTATCTCTCTTTAGCTTCCTTTCCTAAATTCGTTTATATCTTTCCTTCTTAGTTTTTCACCTTCTCTTCCTTCCTCAACTCCTTTTAATTCTCTTTTAAATTCTTGTCTATTTCTGTCTCTTTATCTTCTTCTCTCCCTCCCACTCTTTTTCTATCAGCCTCTGGATGTAAGGAGCATTTTTGTTGCATGTTGTACATGCACAGCTTATCAATGCCCTCACAAATCCTGCAGAATTCCTTGCTTTTTCCATCCGGAAGAGTAAAGAATAAAACTACAAACAAAGGAATAAAGCATTTGACTGCCAGGAGCCGAGACTCAGATGCTCTCCTCACTGTACGGGCTATATACAGGAACACTGTCCCGGGTAAGTTTAAATTGTCTCAACTAGTCAGAAGTGAATGTAATATTTATACGATTTGAGTATGCTTTTAAATCTATAAGTTTCCAGAAGTTAAGTAATTTAGGCAGTTCTTACAAAAAAAATTGAAATATTATATGAATGTCTAATTCTAACATATGTGGACAACATACATTAGCACACATTCTGGGTTTTGCTGCATTGTGTTTGTGACTTGACTGGTAATCACTGTAAAATGCCATTTCATTTTATGTAGTAACCAAGTACTGATTCTGTTTGAATTGAAAAAAAAGGTATGGGATCAATCATTCTATAGTGTTGAATCAGGCCAGCAAGTAGGGAGTAAGAATTTTATTTTCATATTTACGAACCTTTAGAAAATCGTTCGCCACCACTATAGGATATTGGAAAGACCACAGCTAAAGACATTTAAATACCCCAGCATATAAAACAAGGTCACCATGGTTACAGATGCAACAGCAGGTAGTGGTAAGATATCAACTTGATGTTGCATTTCAAATGAGCAAAGAACTCAAAGTATGAAGAAAGCAGTTCTGATTATGGGGAGAACTTTATGAAATAATCCCCTGAAAATAGTGTGAGATTTTATCAAATACAGGAAGTGAAGTTATGGTACAAGAAAAAATGGATGAAACATGGAACAAACTGAGGCACGGCACAAGGAGTACAAAGACAAATAAAGAGAAGGACAACAGTCAATAAAGGCTAACACAGAGATTAAGTAGGTAATTTGGAAGAGTTGAAACAATAGGGGATCACAGAAGTGGGGGAATGACTGGAAGTAAAGACAGACATGACATAAAGGAAAAGTGTTCTTGCAAGCAGGAAATAAAATGCCAAACCTCCAAATTAACACGAGACAAAGATACTATTTCTAAAGTTTCCCCCATAAGAATGCAACAAACAGAAGCTTGAAAAGACCAAATATTGCTGTATGATTGAAGTTCTTTATAAAAATCCATAAAACATCAATTTTAGTAACTTTACTAAATCTAAAGAAAATATAATCACTAAAACAGAGTACAAAAAATATTCATGTTTTAATTAACAATACATGTTTTAGTTATTTTTCTTTTATTATGGGTGCAAATGGTTAAGGCATTAAAGAACACATTGGAATTGCTTGTACTCAATCAGCTTTTGATACCATTTATTCCGTTCCTATCACAAATTTCTGTGTGTAACAAACTTGCAGTGTTGAGAAAATCCAAACAAACAAACAAACAAAAACTAAACAAGACTTGGGTAAGGTTAGCTCATCCAACATCTGATGTGGTGTGACTGGACATTCAAACACAGGATTCCAGACTCACTTCCACCAGTTTACTGTTAGATAATGTGAGGAATGGCTGGCTTGGTGGATAATTTTGTCTGAAATATCAGGTTGCAAAGAAAACAAATTAAATACAATAACAGATCAAATTACATGTTTGCATTATCAAATGAATGAATACAAGTAACAACCTACATCATTAATGCATCCACTGCATTGGGTTTTGCATTGTCTTCAGGCGTTGGAGAGGTTTCCTTGGCTCAGTTGGTTGTGGAGGAAAAAGGGCTGTCAAAGCCTGAAAGGTTGGGTTATATGACTTCCTGGGTGTGATGATGAAAGACAATTTGCTATTTAACAATGTGGCTTGATGGGGAGAAGTGCAATCAGCGCGGATACACCACATGGTGTTAAGACAAAAAAACAAAACAAAACATAAAAACACTCAATTTTTCACACAGAATTGAAAAGGGTTTCGCCAAAATGAACAACCAAGCCCAATGTGAAGCCCTATAACTCAGGCATACTTTCTAGAAACTTCATTCAACATCTAAACAGGTCATAAAAGATTAAACTTTTTGTGTCCTTAAGGGCAGCTTAATATCTTTCACAAATTGGACACAATCCCAGTTTAAAGGTGCAGCATGAAACAAAATCAAATGTCAGTGACAGAAAAATTTTATGTCATAAAAATAATTTTGTATTGGTATCTAATCACTTTATTAAGATAACTGTTCTGTCGTTATGGTCTTAGAGTGAGCCATACTTACTGTGGGTCCACCTACATAGCAGCTGCCATATTTGGGCCACTATTTTTACTCTGACTGGACAAACAACTCAGTATGTGAGGTGAGAACCCTCTGAGCTTTATAACAGCATTATTGACTTTGTTTGATAGGTGCTAGAGCACCATTTGGGATAATTAACACCTTAAAAGAAGTATGTTGAAGTACTGCAGTGCAGTCATTGCTGCACCTAAGGCCACTGGATCCACTCATAGATAAACACGTTTAGAATTGACGGCCAGCATCCATTTCCAGCTGTGCTTGCCATTTCAAGTCATTTCTATGCCCATCTCTAGCACTAGATTTCAGTCTTTTCAACACACTGTACCTTTAAGTTTTCAAAAAATTTGCCATGTAGAGTTCACACTCTGGTGCATGACATCATGCCCTTGAAAATTATTCAGAAAATTTCTCAAACTTCTTTTGTGCAAACAGTTTCTCAAGACATAGGCTGTTTTTCACCCAATGTGACTTTCATTGCAATGATTTTCTCTTGATGTCAGAGTGCAGAGTGCTGACTCCATGACCTCCATCCATTTTTTTTCATTAAGTCAAAAGATGAAGTGTCTTTTTAACCTTCCATTAAAACTACATGGAAGACATTAGAATCATAAAAATGGGAACTGTGTGTTCCGCAGACCCCTCTGCTACGTATGGTCAAAAAGTATTTTTGATGTGACTTATCATTTTTGAACAGTGACTGTTTGCTTAAGGGGTGTGACAAGCCTAAAATCAACTGAAATTTAAGCCTATGTGACGTTTTCTGAGTGTCTCTGGAGAGAAAGAAGGCATCGTCTTCACAATGATGGCAATGATAAAGCTCAATTATTTGTGTCTTATTGAAATTACACATACACCTCCCATATACAGCCATGTAATGATACACAAACAAGGCATACATTTAATGTACTCCATGACCAACATGCCCACAAACACATAGACCTATGTATTACATTGTGAGGACATGTTATACACATGATTATTACATGTAAATCTATTTAAGCACTTCATAAGAGGTGAAAGGTTCATGTTTAATAAAGGTGTGGCTCTATAACTCTAACAAAATCTCAAAAAAAAGTTTTATATTTCACCTTCTGGACTTGTGTAGTGTACTTTTCAGTCAACAATGAATAGACTCACTTTTAAATCCTATCTGATTTGCATCACATAGTTTCCCTACCAGCGAAAACTTGACACCTTCATCAAATAGTTGATTAGATGTAGGTGTGATGATCCTTTAAATAAGTTTTAGTAAGCCATTTGCAGGCAGAGCCTTATACAGAGGTCACATTATTTTCTGTGTCTTTTTAGCTTTACACTAATAATCCAGCAAAATGAGGCCTTTCATGAGTAAAATAAATAAGAAAGCTGGAGAGAATTAAGTCTATGAAGATGTTGGCATCTTTTCTGATCTTTGTCAACCATTGTGACAGGCCTAAAAAGAACTAAGTCAACAATTACTGGCACCTCAACTTGCAAAGTGAGGGATTAGCCATCTAGTTTTAATGTGTGGTTGCACTGAATAATTAGGATGAGCTTCCAAAAAAAGCATTTTCATGTAGTACTATTACCTTTGAGTATGTGGGCCCATATTGACTGTAAAATCTGTAGCTTAGAAAAAAAATCTGTGGCTTATGTTACTTTTTCTTTAAGGATTCATCCCTGGATTCAAGCAGCACAAGTTAAGTGACAATGTGCAAATTTAATTCTACCAAAAAAATCGTAGTATTCTTATTTACCACCTTTTCCCACTTTATTAAAGACGCACTACAGAACTGGAGCGTCCCGGATGAAAAAGTTGTAAAACGCGGTTTCTCAGCCTCAGGATGCTACTGGGCAGCAACAGGTCCAGAAATGTACATTTTAGATGTCACTGTGATATCAAACGAGTCCGAAATAGTTTTAAGGTGAAAAAGTCAAGGAATGCCTCTTTAAGTTAGGATATTTATTTCTGAGGCTGCTACAAAACAATCAGGTCAGCAATAAAAAGCGTAACCACTTCTCCAGGCATCACTGCATCCATGCTGTAGAGACAAAGAGAATTGGTGAGCACATGTGTCATATCCAGACTTAAAAAATATTCTCACGGAATGATAACTTCAACCTTACATAAAGTTTTCCAAAACAATCTTCCAATAACAGCTATTGTTCATACTCCTACATATATTCTGTCTGAGTCAACCTAACATAACTTAATTAATGCAGAGCATCCCTCCTGCTGCTCCCCTCAGGCTGATGCAATGTGGCATCATCCTCTTATAATTTGGTTGTGTCATCTGTTATGGTCAGCTGGTGGACCATAACAAAGTAAAGGAGAACGTAGGGAAATAACTGATAAAAATATATTTTATCAATAAAAAGAAACCAACGTAATCCAGAAACAATTTAATCCAACCAAAACCTAACCAACAAAAACAAAAACGCCAGGCCCAAGAATGAGTGACCGGGGCTTTCAGGAGGAACAGGCAGTTCTTTATAGGAGGAGACACTGACCAGCTGTCTCTAATTGCCAGTCATCCTAACCTGGAAAAAGGGAACAATTCACTGATTAAACACAAACAAACCAAACATAGACAAAGCCTGGGCCGTCACACACCTAAAGATCTCTGCTAATTAAACTTAATATAAACAGCATAGTATGTGGACCCCACCTGTACATTTTCCATGTCCATCTTTCATATTCATAGCTCCACTTGCTGACAATGAGGAGGGTGGTTTATTTTACAACCAATGGCATTTGTGATTGAAGAAATGAAAAACATGAACATAAAAGTTAAGATTATCTGAAATGACTGGAATATGTACATATAGATAGTGCGTTTTCTCTGACATAGTGGACAAAGAACGTGGGATGCAACACATCCACAAGAAACTATACTTGAAAATATGTATTTACTGCCTTTAATCCTGCTGACTCCAACATGTACACGGTGAGAGCTTTACCACACATACTAACAAGAAAATGAATTTGCAATTTAGGAAAACAGTCCTGATATATAACAGGTCTCCATTAGACAAGTTTTAAATGTCAACCAATAATGTATAGATATATACAAGAAAGATATTTTGATAACGAATTTAAAACTATATTAAATCGTGTTTACTTTAGAAATTTGGCTGGATTTTGTGAGTATTTTATGGAGGCTGTAGTTCTTTAAGAAAAACACACAAAAAAACAATCAAAAGCCCCATAATAAACATACAATTACAATGGTTGTACACACTGTTCATTGTTTATTTTTGTCTTGTTCGTTGCATAACAATCTTAGAGAAAAATGAGGACCTCAACTTGGACTTTAAAGTGGAATATTTGCAATAAAGTCTGAGAACCTTTGACTGAAAATTTTTTTTTTTTTTTTTTTTTTATTTTGGTAAACAAATATTTGATACAAAATATAGTCTGTGTTTGAATTACATTCATTTTATTTATTTATTATTCATTTATTTACTTGAAAAAGAAATAAGAAATGACACATAGTTATTCACCAAGTTTGTACCCATAGAGACAGCAGTGGTTTGCACTCGTCTGCTGCAGTCGTATCCATATCTTAAAATATTTCCTCAATTTTAACCGTGAACCTTTCAGACTCCAAACATTTGGAACTAAATGACAGAATATTCATTCGGTCTTTAATCCAATTCATAACTGGCAATCGATTAAAAGTGAATAAAAAGGGGTAGTATCCTGAATTAACAAAATGACACACAATGCTATCGGTTTCTTTCATTGGGCAAAGATGGGGACATCCCTACTGTCCAGCTCTTAGGTTGTTTTGATATAATTAAATACAGGCTTTTAATGACTTTTAAAGACTTAAATGCAGAGAAAATTTAAATAAATTGAAAATAGAATTTAGAAAAAAAAAAACAAGAGAGCTGAAAAAACGCCCAACAAATTTCAACCACACATACTTGGAAAAAATAATGAAGGAAGTGAACTCAGCACTGACTGCTCCTCTTTGATCAAACCCATTACGACTCCCATTTAATCCATTTAGCTTTACTGTATGTTCAACACTGACTAGTTGAAGCTGGCTCAATTATTGACCTCGGGCTTCTGTGACGCATCTATCGTCTAATCTCAGCTACTTTCCATCCATATTGGCTCTCAATGTTGTTTCCCTCTTGGTTTGTGTACAATAGTGCACAAGTACAGCCTGAACATTTCTTCAGGAAGGCAGAATGACACCTTAGGAACATGCAAAAAACATTTCAGCAATCCACTCATTTTACCCCGAAAGACTAAAAAACAAATGAGAATAAATTTGAAGAGCTACAATTTGCCAGTCAGTTTTAAACATGGATACAAGCATACTGTATCTAGCAGCATGCAACCTATATATTTGCAAGATTTCAGCACGAGAATTGAAAATCCAAATTTAACACTATATGCCTGGTTGTTTTGTTGTTGAGAAAAAAGAAAAAAAAACATTATTTGATGATGAAAGGATCAAATCAAATTCCCAGCAGGTAAAAACATTGTGTTTCTCTGTGTAATTGGCACAGCATGGTGGCTTTCATGCAATCGGAGCAGACAAAAGAACTGTGAGATAAAAATGAGCTACAGAGACACAGAAAGGAATCTGAAACACTGGTCTTATACTGATAATTAATCAGTTCCTTCTTGGCTGAAGGGCATAATAATGACTGAATAATTTAGAAATTACAATGAAAAAAACTTGATTAAAAAATTAGGTCTGATGTTAAGAACCAACATTAAAAAACAGTAAAATATATTAACTTATTCATTTAATGAATTCTTAAATTTTTTTTACATTCAACCAATTGTGTGAAACAAAGGCTGATTTGAAAGGTTCGTATCATGTATGAGATGTCCGGTTTTTTTCTTTTGCTTTGAGTAGCAGAAGCACAGGATCAGCCTCTGACCAAAGAGAAAAGTAAACAAGGAGAAGAGGCTTATCCGGAGCAGATTAGCCAGCTCTTACATTTACCACTCACCACCAGCAGTGAGAAATGGCCGGATTACATACAGTATGGCGGGATTTCAGCTTATAGAAAAAAAAAGAAAAAAAAAGGCAACATGTTTAGGTCAGAGTGTGCATATAGGGAAAACCTTTTTCAGGCAGTTGTTCAAAAAAATTGAAGAAGTACAGGAAACAAAAGGACAGTGTGTGTTTGGGTCCATTATTACTGTCTATGTACTTACTTAATCACCCAGAATATGTTGAATAAACAGATTAAATTCAGTCTACATGTTTATCACATTGGTGTTATGACAATGAGTCAAATGCTACGCACTGTAAAAGTTTAATCTCAAATATTATATAGTTCTTTACTGTTTTTATAGACTTTCAGTCAGTCACAGATGTACTAAACAATTTCATTCATTAAGTATGATTAAACAGCAAAACGGAATACTTTATATTCTCTGTATCTAGAATCCCTGCGAGCCTGAATTGGATTAAGCGTTACAGAAAATGGAAAGATGTATTTTATCAAGGAATTAACATGTTTTCCTTTGTTTAATTTCTTATGCCTATAAGAAGAACATTCAGGAAACAAAGAGGTATCTGCAGGACACTGCATGACACGTAAGCATGGTGCAATTACTGGCTTTTAATATTGGTTATTAGGAGTCTCATTCAATACCTGTCAACATCAGTTAAAGTCTGATAATGCAATAGACTACTGGAAATTTCCATTAGATGTTAAAAAAACAAAACTGGATCTGATAATCTACTGAAAGCAAATTTTAGTAACACTTTCCTAATAAGATGAGAACATACCCTGGATTAGTTATTAAAACCTGAAATTAAATGTGAGTGGTATCTCTCACAGGTTTTCAAACACATTTCACAGGGAAGCTGCAAAATTTACCTGCATCACTGAAGCTGTGTCTTCAATTACTTAATTAGATATTAATTATGCATGGTGTTAAAAATTAAGTAGAGATAAGTAGCTATTAAAAAACATACAGAGCAAGCAGCTCAAAACTTTTGAAGTTATGATGCAGCACAAAGTTTTGTTACAAGATATTTTTTTTTTTAAAAGACCAAAAATCCTTTTAAACTTCATCACTGTGGTACTTATAGTGTATTTGCACATATTACTTGATTGACAGCCATACCTCGCTCTCCTGTATTGTTTTGTTATGTTTACATGATGTAATTTACCGCATCAATTCACACATTTAATCATCTAACGAGCCGAGATAATTACAAACACCTGTAGTAGATGCTGTGCAAGGGGGAATTAGAGGGTGTATTTATTTGCAAGCAGCATATTCTATGCTACAGAAATCTGTGGCTTTCTGAATTGTAGCAACCATGTCTCCACCAGTCACTTTTCACATCGTGGGCTTGTTAGAGAGCATGCATCTATTTGTGCTCAGTGCAAGAATTGCTACTGCTAACAAGCAATTGTCTAAATTTTGTCAACATAATATGACAATTTCTTGGTGAATAAAAATAACCTGGAAAATGTAAAAAAAAAAAAAAAAAGTGGGTTTTTAACGGACCAATTTGCAGAAGTGTCAACAAATATGGGGTTGAAAAAAAACAAAACGACAAAAAAAAAAACAGCAATGGGACTCACCGATTGCACGGCAACATTATGGTTTGTTAAAACCTGCAAAATGCACCAGAATCAGGAAATGGTTTCAAAGCATCCCACATATTTATTCCCAAAACAGAAGACAATTTCTTTGTTATGAGACAACTACTTTCCTGTACTGAGAGAACTTCACCTGTGCTGCGCGGTTACAAATACCATTTGGGTCACTATGTTTGATTAAATAAATAAATCCATCCAATTTAAACTATCAATTCAGTCATTATTTTAACTACTTTATTTGCATGTTGTCCAAAAAGATGTTAAAATTCCAGTTTCTAACATATTTGCATTACAACATTTTAAGTACTAGTATGTTATTACTGTTCCAAAGTTATGTTGATAACTAACGGAGCTACTAATATCACTGCATGCTTGTTAAATGTCTAGTTATAAACTTTGTTGAGCAACTACAATGAAATGTTGATGAATGTCTCGTTTTTTTATTTCTTTTTAGCAACATGATTGGCTGTGAATGCCTGAAGGGGTGAGCCGCTTCAATGGCGTGGACCGAACCACACTCCCATCCAGAC
Source organism: Leptatherina wallacei (assembly GCA_028567055.1). Lineage (NCBI taxonomy): Eukaryota > Metazoa > Chordata > Actinopteri > Atheriniformes > Atherinidae > Leptatherina > Leptatherina wallacei. The sequence goes on from JAOXYM010000014.1 coordinate 19,805,457, forward strand.
CTACAGCCAGAACCAAAACTGGCACTTTGCAACGTGCTGGCTCGGACTACATCTTCCTCAGCCATCCTCCTCCTTCTCTTCTTGCTTGCTGCCTTTGCTCGCCCCTGTATGGCTGGTCCGCCTCAGCCTGCCCGTCCTCCTCTCTTGTCTGGACAGCCATTTATCATCTTCTGGGGCATCCCTGACTCCTCCTGCTCCAGTCGACCAGATCTGAGAGCTTTTGGTATGGAACGGGAGGGCCGAGTAGCGTTCTTTTATGAGGACACGTTGGGGAACTACCCATACTTTGTAGACAAAAACACACCAGTCAATGGGGGGCTTCCACAGCACACACGTCTGGACAGCCACATCCAAAAGACACAGCAAGATTTGGAGGCAGCTTTACCTGCCCCCAGATATCTTGGGCTGGGGGTGCTGCGCTGGGCAGAGTGGGCCCCCCAGTGGTCCAGAAACAGAGAGAAACAGGTGGTGTATCAGGAGGCATCCAAGAACTTAATGAAGACTTTTTTTCCTAATTGGAGCCCAGAAGAGGCGGACAAATGGTCAAAGGTAAGGAGAGTTAGGAAAAGAAGGGATTAAAAGGCTAGGAACTGCAAGTAAAATACCAGAAAAAGAGAAAACAAAAATGAAAAAAAAGAAACCTAGCATTTATATAAGTTAGGAAAAGGTTGGAGGAATGAATTGTGTCCAGTAAGAGACAAGAAACTGAACTGATCCATGATGCATAATTATTAAATACTTCATTACTTAGCTGTTCATGCAAAAGAAAATATTATGAGTTTTTAGAGCAGCAATTAGAAAATACTTGAAAACTGAAAGATCCCCTCATTTCACCACAGGTGGACTTTGAAGCAGCGGCCCAGTCAGTCATGATGGAGACTCTACGGGAGGTCAAAAGGTTAAGACCCAAGGCATTGTGGGGGTTCTCCCCTTATCCCAGCTGCTATAATAGTGACCCCACCCAATCCACATTAGCCAATTACACTGGCCAATGTCCTCCAGCAGAGATGGCCCTTAACGACCAGCTTTCATGGCTATGGAAACGATGCTCTGCCCTGTACCCCCTTCTGACCCTGGAGAAGCTGCAGGTTGGTATCTATCCTCATACATGTAGTTAATTTTATTTATTTAATTATTTCCAGAAAGAGAGAAAAAAACATGTATAATTTATTCCACTCTTACCTTAAATCTAAATTCAATAAGCAGGGGAAAAAAGGATGAAGGAAAGACTGAGTTTGATAATAAGGAAACCACTCTCTCCTTGAAAATCACCTGCTGAGCAATCAGTATCCTCTAACATACATGTCCCTGAGTAAACCTCCAAATTTTTAATTCTGTGTGTGGTATGAACAATTCTTTTCATGTCTTGTTATAAACTACTTCCTCTTAGCTGATCTTGTGATGTGTGCAAATTGTTTGTAAGAAGAAAGCGAGGGAAAGGAGCTGTAATGAAAAGAATATAACAGTTTATTGCTCTTGAAGCATTTAACTGTTGAATTACTCTAACTTGGTAGATAAAAGTGTTTGCAACATGTTCCCCTTTCTGTAGAGTGGGACCTCCGGAGCGAAACTTTATCTATCAGGTCAAATAAAGGAAGCACAACGGGTGTCATCTCTGGCTGGTGCAGAGTTTGATCTACCTGTGTTCCCTCTGGTCAAGAGTGTGTACGCTTCAACTAAAACGTTCTTATCACGGGTAAGGTATTACATTTAATATAAATTATAGTCAATCCTTTAACTAACCCATGTGTATAATATGTGCATAGTATAAAATGATAAAACAGTATGCAGTTTTTTTCCTCTCTCTTCTTCATACGTTGTGTGTTGGGTATTTTTGTTTTTACAGGCTGATCTGATCAACACTATCGGAGAAAGTGCTGCCACCGGAGCTGCAGGAGTTGTTATCTGGGAGAGAAGTGAGACTAAGATTGAGGTACAAAACCTACACACACGTTTAATATATTATACATAAGATGCCCATTTGGTACAAATGCACTTAAGCATAAGTCATGTGGTCCCCACATAGATTCATTTGCTGGGATGGTTTAAGTAAACAACTTGGTCTTAATTAAGGAAGCACACCTTCTTCTGTATGCATCAGGGTATACCACTGCTTCTGCACTCTGTTTATTTTATACTATCTGTTTCCCAGAGAGAGTGCCAGGACCTGGCAGAGTTTGTCCAAAAAGTCCTGGGACCTTACTCAATCAATGTCACCATGGCAACTCAACTCTGCTCATCCTCCCTTTGCCAAGGAAAGGGTCGATGCGTTCGTCAAAATCCAGACAGCTCTGCCTATCTCCATCTTCCGCCCCCAACCACAGTGACAGAGAAGGTAAGACATACAGAATTTTCTATGCAATTTCCAATTCGGATAAGGCATTGTATCATAAGTTAAATGTATAACACAAGCCCACTGCCCCCTCTTACACTTAACCATAAATACACATTTATATTAGACTGCTTAACTTTGCTTGCATATGAATATATATATATTTTTATAAATAACTAAAATCCCTAAAGAACATCTGAATATTCCTTTCCAGATTCTTTCTGTTAGCTAACAATTGATTCACGGCTCTGAGAACATGTCATTAAAGGCTAAATAAAAATAAAACAATTGAAAAAAGCAAAAAACAAAACTCCCAACATTTGGTCTTCCGTGGGAAGTTAACATCAGAAAAACTTGTTTCAGGCTCGACTGAAACAGAAAAACCCAGCAAGCTTTCTTTAAAAAAAGCAGCAGGGAGTCCAGTTACCTGAGGATTCTGTGTTCAGCCACTAAGTAAGCACACAGAAAAACAGAAGCTAAGGTGCAACAGAGGACGACCAAATGGAGTCTGATCCTCCACCACTGAACACAAGAACACGTGTCTTTGATCACTTTCTGCAAATCTGTGGATGGAGCTTTGGTATACCTTTACACAACACCTCAAAGATCCAGCAAAAACGTCCATATCTCCCATGAAAGCAAATGCATCATTGTTTGCCCATTTATTTATTCATCTATTTTTGTTTGCCAATACTTAAATTATTTTCTATCTTCCCTTTCAGGTAGAGGCAGCAAAAGCCACAGATCAGCCGGACACAGACACTAAAATGGCTGAACCAGATCCAGCAGAGATCTGGAAAAAAGACTTCCAATGCCAGTGGTACAAGACTGCAGACGGGGATGTCTCAGACCTGCAGTCCCCGAAGGACGGAGCATCTGCTGGAGGAAAAGCTGAAGGAAACACTGAAGTTGTACTTGAGACTACAATCGTTGCTACAACAAAAAGTGCCTCTGAGACTGAATTCATAGAAAGTATTTCACCTGGTCCTGGCAATCCAACACCTTCACTGGAAGCACCTACAGACAGTTGTACAAATCCAACGAGTGCCCCAAACCTGATGGTTTTACTGTTGCTGGTGGCTGGAAGCTTATGCCTGAGACCTTAAAACTAAAAACTAATCCAGCCTTCAAATGGGAGGTCTGTGTTACAACTGCAAGCATAAAGTCCTCTGAAGTGCCCTTGCAAGAGATAATGAATCCCTGAGAGTTGCAGGTGTGCTGCTTTGTAGATGAATATAATCAATATGTTATTTTTTTAAAAGCAGGACAAACTGTGTGTCTACAGCTAGAATCAGAAAGCTATCACTGGATATGCCAAGACAGTGGTACGAACACTCACAGATCCTGGCTTGCTTCATGTTAAAGGACGAATTGACCAAAAATTTTAAAAAAAAATAAACAAATCTAATCAAACACGGGAAAATGCTGGAGACTGATTTGACTATTTCAATTAAAACTGCCGTGGCTGCCACAGACTTTATCTCAAATAACAGGGTCTGTTATTTGAGCAAGGCATTAAGAGATCACAACTGCTGAAGCTCATCTGCTGAACTGGTGAAGTGTTTCTGAGATCTCTGGCCTCCCCTGCCTGACTTGTAGTGAAACTACATCACTCCATGAAATGTCACTGCAACAAAAGCTCAATTGTAAATTTTAAAAAAAAGAGACACGAGCGCAATCGAAGCTGAATTCCAGTTAGCCGAGTCATTTTCAGCTGCTATGTTGCCTTCTGGCTCATTATTACACAATATGTCGTTCCAAAACAGATGGAAATATTATTGCACTGCCTCGTCCGCATCCCCGTCAGCGCCCCTTGAGGCACTACACTGTTTTTAAAAGAAGACCAAATGCTCTTTTTTTTTTCCTAAGCTCAAATAAATTTGTTATTTATTTTTAATTAAAATATACACTAAAGACAACAAAGGTATCCAAATCATTTTAGTTACAGAAAGAGATCTTATATACACACAGATGCATCAGATTGTACAACAGAAAATTAATATTACATTTATATATATCATGAACAGGAAAATGGCAACTTTTCCCCATCTCTCTCCTCTCTGGGGTCCTTCGTCACCTCAAAAAGTCAACTGTGGTTTCAAATGTTCGTTCTTTGGACATTTTAATGTTCACCTAAAACAGAAAAATGGATCATTGGCAGTTTGACATCCATTTTACATGATTAAGTACATCTTACTGTCATCAAAACAGTCAGGCTCATAATTCACACTATCACTCTCTTTCTTTATAATTTCTTCCCAACAATTTAGTTTTATGTTTCCTGACATGGTAGAGCAAAGTGGAAAAAAAAAAGAAGTTTTAAATAAACACCCTGCTAATATGTTCCTTGTTCATTGTGGTGGAAACACAAACAAGTGTAGAACTGTGAGATCATATACAGTGTTTACAGCAAATGCAAGCATTAATATTATGTCAAAAGAACAATGTTTTTTCTCGCCTAGCTTGCAGTTCTGCCCTTCAAATGTTTCATAGACTAAATATCCCCAAAGTACTTCAGCAGTACGCTTGAGTAAATCCAATCTATGAGAGTCAATGCAACACAACCCAAATTATCCACTGCTGCCATAAGTAGTAAGCACAAGTATTAGCATAAAAATCTAGTACAAGTACTATGATCTATTACAAGAGCTCCACCAGTGCAATGAGAAAAGTACCATCATCTCTTTATTAAATCAAGTATATTGTGGAACACGTGGCTTTAAGTTGGGAAAGAAACACAGAAGAGACGCTGCAGTCAGCCTTTCAAATTAAGTAACTTTGTTCACTTTGCAATCAGTTAAATATGTGTCCAGAATCCATGTTTAGAAACTAAATGTCTAATCTTCCCTCTGCTGAAAACATTGTAGTCATGAAATGCTGAATAACCAATGAACTGTTATTGCTCAGCACAACAAGACAAAAATACCCTTATGTGATCCAAATGTCATTTCTGGGAGTTTTACAAGATTAAATATTACATTTAGAATGAATGCAGAAGTTGCCAAAGATGCCAAAAACCACAATCTGATTTATTCGTGACATTTATTGGTTAATTCAACTTGGTGAAATGCCAGCAACAACCGATCTTTAAGTAATTTCACAATTTCAAATGTATTTCGAAACCCAGCTCTGCTGTACATAAATGATTTCATGAGAATGGCTGAACTGAAGCTGAACCAATATAATTCACATAATGGCAACGAGCAGACTGCAAACAATACATAAATGCTTGAAAATAAAAGGTTTTATTTGCTACATATTGGATGAATAATCTTTAGGCTTTATGAATTTACTCATTTTCATAATTTGTTTTCATCTATTACTGATTTTTAAAACATCTTCAATCCTTTTCATTGAACTAATGTGTGTGTGCAGTTGTTAGTTGCAGTAAGTGATTCAATTAGGGCAGCGCGATGTGGAAAATGTCTATAGGAAAACAACAAGAGCTAAATTATTGTTTAAAAGGCAACTTAATGATCATTTAAATACTTTAGATTTATATGATTCAAATAAATGTGGATCCTTGAGTCACAACCACATGAGAGATGAAAAGTCTTTCTGAGCAGATCTGAGCTTGTGTTCACCATTGACACAATACCTCTGGCAACAGTTGGACATGTACAGTCCCAGTCAAAAGACACACTTTCCCAGTAGATTTAATGGGAAACCTTTCACTGGTCGGGTAACTTGACTCATCCCATTAATTCTACTTTACTCACTCAAACACTCAAACCCACGTGAGAAACTATAACTAGCTCGCTTTCAAGCCATTTTTGGATATAAGGCTGATCTTACCAAAAATAGCCAATAGTGACCAGATTTTCTGTCACATCAAAATAATTTTAGACTAATAATTATAAAACCTTTGTACTGTTTTATAGCCACAAACAATGTTTACATTTTAGCCTGTGACATGCACCTCACACAGTCCAATGGAAGCAGCAGTGTTTCTGACTTTTTTCTCCACATGGATTATTCTGTCACAGAGGGGGAGGGAGAAGAGTCCACAGAGACAAGCAAACTTGGGATTTTAAGGTTTACAACTTCTTTTGAGCTGATGTGAGAGAATCTGAGTGGATAAAGTTAAATACAGTCTTTACTAACTGAACTCATTATGCAGCATCCATCACCATCTCAAATGGCTCCCACTGACATAGAGACACTGTGTTTTTGAACAAGCACACATGCTGAGCAAAGTGAATAAATAAACACATAAAAGAGACAGACACTCCCACCTACCTAATTAAGCCTGCAGTGAAAGAATGTGTTGCATAAGATTAAAAAATACTTTCTGTTCCTGTGCAAAAGTCTTGTGAGCAGTTTATTCTTGCCTCTCCAGGGACAGAAATATCGCCCCCATCTGGTTGGAAAAGGTTAGTGCAATCTGAACCACGCAGGCTGGACGGATAACACACCCCTCAAACTAAAAAGTGGAAAAAGAATGGATCACCCACCTTTTTTCAAGGAACTGTTTGAGTTTGTGCGGGTGTGTTTGTGTGTGTGTGTGTGTGTGTGTATTCAGGGCACAAGTGTCTCCAAAAATAATCAATTTGTTTCTTCACAACTTTATCAGAGATAAAAAGAAGAAAAAAAAAAGTCATCCTCAAGAGCCAAGTAAGCGGATGACTTTGAGACCTCACAACACAAACAAGGCCATCTTCGAATGACGCACAGAAGAATTATGAGTAGAAATCATCCAGCATGCCAAGCAGCGATGTTTCCAGGACTCCAGACGTACACTTAGTCTTCGCTGCATGTGTGGGCTACCTGCGCAGGGGTTACGTTGCTTGCCAAGATCCTTATTCAGGATCAGCTTGATGTTAAATCTTGCAGCTGTGAGGTGTATTTGGACCAAGCAGGTGGCTTTACTTGCAGATCGCCTCCAGGGCATCCAAAGTGCGTTTGATGTCACGAATCTGCGCAGCCAGGGTGTGTATGGGCTGCATGGAACGATCCAACTCTTCGCAGCGAGCCATCAGTGTGTACATACCCTAAAATAAGAAAAATATACAGAAATAAAAAAAATCAATACCTTAAAATGCAGCTTTGACTCATAAGATATAAAATATAAAGTATAAAACATCATGTAAACTTGATATTGGCTGCCCACTTTGGCCCTGATTAAAACATTTTTTACTTTTATAACAAAGCTTTGGTGACATGGCATCTATAGGTTCACTGATAAAGACATTCAGCGAAGGTCAATATATAATTCATCTTATGATGGAGCTGTTAAACACATTGAATACATTTTCCTGAATGACTTGAAAAACTTTCCCAAACAGTCAACTGGCACTTTTTGCTTTATGTAAAATAAACACTTAAAATCCACACTATCCATCACCTTAATGCTCATGTCTACAGACTCTCCCAGGCTGTCAACGGAGTCTCTGTAGGTCTGGATGTAGCCCACACTCAGAGCTGTCATCTGGATAAATGGAGAAAAGAAAAATCAGTTACTAAGGCCGCCCAAAAAGGCACAATAAGACATATTGTACAAGTAAGAAATAATTGTGAAGCAAAAAGAGAGCGTAAAAGGACATTGTTCTTTAAATACTATACGATGACATCGACAAACAAACTGCAATGAAATGTGAGGAAATACACAACAGAAAAATGAAGTTGACCATTCGATGACACAACCAACAGAGTTTAAGATTTACATTCTGGATGGTTCCATTGAGGCTTCGCATCATCATCTCCACACTTTGTGCCACCTCCTGGGTGTGTCTCTGGAGATCCAATAGGACTGTAGGATCAATGGGTGGGATATCTGCTGGTTTCCGTGACAACCCTCGGCTTCGGTAGATGGGACCTGAACAGTCCGCTGGCAAGATATTATGATGATGAAATTAGATAGATCTATACAATAGTATGGCTATATCTATTGTTTTTTATTTATTTCCTTGAAAGTCAATAAAGGAGAATAATGAAGATATTTTAGCCACACATGCATTTCATTTGCTGATATCCTTTGTAAAGACAAAATAATGACTGCCTGCCGAAGCAGATTCTTCATTGTCAACCGACTGATGAATTATTTATTCCAGCACAGCGTTCCCAAAAGCAAATCAGGCACAGATGGAAAAGGTAAAAGGCAGCAGAACCCATTAACAGGCACAATATGTATGCAGGCAAATAATAAAACATCACTCCACAGAAATTAGGTTCAAGAAGACACGAACACACACACACACACACACACACACACACACACACACACACACACACACACACACACACACACACACACA
>JAOXYM010000014.1:19814142-19830825 GCA_028567055.1 Leptatherina wallacei
ACACACACACACACACACACACACACACACACACACACACACACACACACACACACACACACACACACACAATGTACAAGAGCGACTGAAGAATTCCCTTTGAAGCAACAAACTAACCAAAAGAAAACCTGAGCCTCAAGTGAATAAATCCATGAATACACAACACACTGGTGGTTAGTAAATTACAAAAAAAAACCACATTTCAGTCTTTGAAAGCTTTCTGTCAGGCAGTGGCAGGACCTCAATAGTAAATCCTTCCAGTCTAAACAAAGTGTGAGTCATCCATCTTAATCGAATCAGCAGGTAGATGGAATGAGCTGCCACAGAGGGCATATTGACTGTGTTACTGCGTTTAATTGAATGGCTAGTTTAGCTGACACTCTCGTCCACAGGGGTTTGAGAGTGAAGGGCAGCGTTTCAGTGGTTTCCAGCAGGAAAGTCGGACAAGACAGATGGCTGCTAATGGACAAGCTACATTAGGTCAGCCTGATAAACTTTTGGATATGATTTAATTTTTGGAATAACTTTATGCATGTCCTCTTATCTGTGACGTATTAAAATGTTGCCAGAAGTTCATTGAAGATGACAAACAATTGCTCTAGCAAAAAAAACTAAGATTTAGACTGGGATAAAACATTAATCTTGCAATCATTTTAACAATTGTTCTCTCTATTCCTCTGCTCCCCAAACAAACCAATATGGCTCAGTTTTAAAGGCTTAACTCTTTTCTTTTTTTTAATCTGTGTTTATGTATGTGGACAACATACACATGTCTACTAGGTCTAAACCTTGTATTCAAACACATGAACCAATTTACTTTAAATATTAAGTAAAAAATTCTGATATTTGGGTCATAAAAAAATGAAGTCTAAATGATTTATTTGACTAAAATACAGGATTTTAATTAACCTGAACCTTTTACTCACAATCACTGCAGTCCAAACTGGGCTTGGAGCTCATTTTGATCTTCTGCTCCAAGTTCTTGGTGATGAAGTTGGTAAGGTCTCCTTCATGGCTGACGGTTCCCTCCAATTCAAGAGCTGAAGAGATTGTTGCCCGTCGGCCCTCTGACTGGCCACTTCTCCCGCCTCCTCGGGGCCCTGAACCGCCTGTGAAGAACAAGTCAACATCATCAACCTATGGTTAAAAAATAGTTTGAATAAATGACAAGATCAAATGTGGAGGCCTTTCGTAATAAATGACAAATTACAGCACTTTTCAAGGAGAGTAGGAAAGAACCAAACTTCAGGAAGCACATGGTTAAACTTGTGAGAGATACCTACCCCCACATGCTTGGCTGATTTCATCCAGGCTCTTGCTGTCCTGCATTCCTCGAACATTGCGAACCCAGACCTGGGCCATAATGTGAGGAGGGCAAGGGGTGTCATCTGAGGGAAGTAAAGAAGGTGGAGTGGAGGAAGAAGTACTAGGGCCTGGGGCTGAGGACGAATAGTGCTGTGAAGACTGTAAGGGAAGGTGGGGGGGGGGTGTAAAAAAAAAAAAAAAAAAGCAGAAGAGGATGCGATTAAAAAAAACACTGCTAATCCTACACACAAAATGCCTGTTTTCTCTTTCTAAGACTCCCACTTAATTTTAGGTTTGTCCACCGTAAAAACTATCAGTTGGACGTCATTCTAACAAAAGCTTTAACAAAATGTCTAAGTAAAAGCTAAAGGTTAAAGGGCTCCGCTGCACTCATTCGCACTGTTTTTACTTAAGATTGTGCTCATTATTGTGCATTGTGTGCCTTCCACCCTCTCTGGTACTCACAATCTAATAAAGCTGAAATGAAAAACGATCCGACGCTCCACTCACCCCCATCTCTGTTCTCCTTCCTGTGTGCTGTTTCCGCCACTTTTTTTCATTCTTCTCATCATCCTCTTCATCTTGTTTCTCCTCGTCTCCATCCTCTTCTTCCTCCTCCCGACTATAAGTGCCACCCTTTACACTCTCTGCCTCTGTTTGCTGTCTGTCTGCCGTGACAGGGCCTCCCTGCTGATACGAGTCTTTGGACTCTCCGTGATTTTCTGAATCCCACATGAGAACCGCATCAGCTGCATCTACAGTTTTAGAGGCCTCAGGAATGTCTGTGTGTCTGGATCCTGATTCTGAGTCTAGTGTGCTTGTCTCAGCACCAAAGGAGGGGTCTGCCACATGAGGACTGTGTAATGATAAACTTGATGTTCTCTCATTAATTTTTGTCTCTATATCAAGGTGGCTTTTCCCATCACAAACTCTGTTGTCAATATCAACATGGTTCTCCGCATGTAAAACAGAACCGTCCATCGATGCTTCCCCAGGACCTGGTAATCTGCTCCCCCCACATTTCACAGAGACTGGTTCATGAGGGCCATTCTCAAAAGCAACAGGTGACGCCACTCCATTAACTGTTTCTGGCACTTCAGTGCCAGTCACAGGGGAGAGACTCATCCCTCCGCCTGCTGGCAAAAAAAAAAAGAGAATATTAGTGGAAACCTTCATTAGGCATTAATCTGCTTTTCAAAATCATAATTAATTTACAGCAAAAACATTTCCTGCCAAATAAGGGTCTTTAACTAAATAAAGTCTAGAAATGTGAAAATGTGAAAATCAATAAGTAAATAAATCTGTTCTGAAAAAGCATCAGATGAGTTATGGAAATTTTTAATGCAGTTTTCATTTGTCATGGATGGGCTTCATGGTATATGAAAACAAGGTGGTAATAATGTGAAGTAGATTAAATAATATTAAAATACTATTAATTTATAAGATATTAGTCTGAACTAAAGCTTGCCATAGAGCATTTGCCAGACAGCATTTGATTTGCCCAGAATTACCTGGCAATTGTGTATTCTGATTGTCATTATATCTATCTACATGTCCCCCTTTCAACCCATATAAACATAATACTTAATCATTTTCAGGTGTTGTGTATATATGATGAAGGTTCTGAATAACTGAAAGGAACAAAAACAAGAAGCAACATATATGCCAGTACTTATAGTTGACAACTAAGGATTGACTTTCAACTATATTTACAATTACTAAAAAGCACTGAATCTGTTCAATTATAAAATCAACTGAAGAGCTAAATGTACCAAATAATCATGCAGACACAGTAGTTAAAGCTACACTGGAGGTGATAGAGTATGAATCACGTTAACTGCACCAGTTAGCATCTAATTTCTCTTAAAAGTAATAAGTTAAAGAACTTCGGCTTGTCTCTTGATATTCTGAATGAAGTGAAGCTTTTTTTAATCAAAATTGGACTTGCAGACAACGGAAGTTGTGTAGATCCCCATCATGCACAGGTGTGCAACAGTAATTCACTGTTTCAGATTTGGTGAGCCATTGATTCATTCACAACTTTCAGATCTTAACCAGGATTCAGACAATACGGGTCTGAATCCTGTTGATAGCTAGCTGTAGGATGGCTAAGACACTTAAGCTTCACACTTAATTTCTATTAGTGTGGAATGACGTGATATTTTAATGTTCAGCTTAACACTACTTAAGACTAGTGCATATTAGATGTAATCAGTTAAAAATATATTTCATTCTGTTGAGAAAACACTCTATACGACTAAAATAAAAAAAATAAAGACAGAGACATAAAGGGGGAAGAATTACTGCCTGCCGGCTTTGAGGAAGTTGCTGCCCTGCTCCTTGCTAGCTCGCTGACAGCAGCGTATGTTGTTGATAGCGCAGCAATGCTAACGTTAGCTCTCCGGGCCTCTATGCTCTCAATGCTGTCACAACTCACCCATAATTGACTGACACTGTTGTGCAGTCAAATGTATTTAGATATTTTACTAATATTTATTCTAAAAATGTTAATACAGTAACTCATTAAGTCTAAATTTATCGATTAAAACACTCACCAGAGCAGTTTCAATCCTTCAGGAAAACAGCAACAACCGAGTCCGATAGAATAATTCTTCCCCACTTAGCGAAAAAGAACAGTTCCGCTTTACAAAAGGCGTTTTGGGCGACGCTGTTGGGAATGTTTTTTGAAAAAGATTATCTTATTAATCTTTTCTACCACGTGACTAAATAGCATGAGATGTTTTATTTATTTTATAAAATTTCCAAAACAAATTCCTTAAGTCGTTGTTGAACGTGTTAAGGGACCCGGCTTTTTGTGGAAGGTTGTGGCCTTTTAATAAATTATTGCATCATTTTTATATGTGAGTTTTAAAATAGAAAATATGTTTTTTTTGTCTCTGTCTACAACAGCGTGGTTTATTCTTCGTGTACCTCTATTATCCCAACAGATGGAGACAAACACCAAAGGCACTCAGGGTAGGTCCTCCCTAGACTGCAGGTTGCATGTTAGGGATCTTGTCATGCCAAATGTGAGAGGCAAGGTGGAGACTGACCTGTCTTGATTGTGCTGATCTGTCCTTTGACCCGACAAATGAATTTATTTTTTTATAAATTGTAAGTGTTGAATTGTCTGTTAACTTTTTTTTAATGTCTTCTTATAGAAGTTGTGATTTGTTAGTTATGTTGTACTGGATCTCACATCTGTTTCTCAACCGTTTTTTTCTTTTATTTTGCTATAAAACATAATTATTTAATCTTGGCACCCAACTAAAGAATTCATAATGTTTGTCATGTTTTTCAATGTAGGAAACAGTAATCCAATTGTAGGTGCAGGCAAAACCCTCCTTTTTTAAAAATTATCTTTGGCTTATAAGATTGTCAATAATAGATGTATTATGAATGTCCAATGAAAAGCAAAAAAAGCCAAAAAAAAACAAACAACCATTACATAGAGTTTGCTTTAAAAGAAATAACCATGTAATATTTGTTTTATCTTGCTTCAAAATCACTTATCTATTTAGAAATTTATTTCAAGGGCTGCACAGTGCTGTGGTGGTTTTTACTGTAACTACACAGTCGACTCAGAAGGTTTCTGTTTTGAATTTTGACTGCGGCCTTTCTGCGTTGACTTTCCATGTTCACTCTGGCTTCCTCCCACAGTTCCTAAATATGGATATTAGGTTAATGGTGATTTGGTGATCCTAAATTGAACCCAAGATTGAGTGTGGGCATGTTGTTTTTCTCTGTGTTGCTATCAGGCAGAATAGGTTCCACCCCCACCGTGACCCTAGAAAATGGATGTAAGTTAGAAACAACATTATAGGAGGCTTAAATAATTGGAAAACCTCAGTTTAGCCTGTGTGCCTCCAAAGTGAAAATAAAGCTAGCGTCTGAGACATTTAAACCCTTGAATGTGGTAACAAATGACAAACACTGTAAACGAGGATAGAGCATTCAAAACCACAATGTCACCACATCTAAAGATCTTGTAAAAATTTTAATCCAACCCATCTATCAAAGCCAGCTGCACCCTGTCTCTCAGTGGGGATTCTGCTGTTTTATCCTATTTGTTTTCTCCATGTGTGACATACATCAAAGCCATACAAATTTACCTAAAGACACTTGGGCTTAAGAAATAAGCAATTAGTTTCCCAACAGTGTGCTTCTTTACCAGACCATATTTCTTGTTGATGGCTGGTATTACTATCAAAGAGGCCATTTTAACAGATAAGTAACAGACCAAAAAAAAAAGAGGCAGTAATAAGGGAAATAAGGGGTATAAAGCAAATTGAGAGCATGTGGCCTCACACAGAAGTGGTTTTTCATTATGGAAGCTGGAGACTGTGTGCTTCATGTTGGTGGCCAAAATGACAGCGTTAGACTGTAAATCAGATTTACACAAATCAGCTATTAATTGTATCCAAGTTTAAGGGGAAGTCATATGAGCTGAGCTTATTCCTTTTCAGATGAGGAAATATAAGAAATGAAGAATAATTTAGCTTTTTTTAAAAATGTTTTATTATTATCTCACAACAGGGTGAAAGGGGGAGCTGCATAAACATGACAAGTGTTTGTTTGTTACTTTTTCCATTTGACACAGGCCTGTCAGATGGATTTCCTTGATCAACACCACTTTTTATGTTCAAATGTGCTAATTTCAACTAACTTCAAACACCTTTCTGCATACTATTTTCTCAAAGCAGTTGCCTTTAACTTACCATTTATTGACCTGAGGCTCCTTTTAAGTGGTATGAAATAGCCCGGAGATAATCAGCCGATTATCTATGGGCTATTTTATATCACTTCGTATTACTTGCATTATGTATCAGTAGTCCCAAAACGTCCTAAATGCCCCCTTTCCTTTTTAAAACAACCTTAACTGTTTATGCCTTATGAATAGCTGGCAATTGTGTGTTAGCTAACAGTTTGAGCAATTCACCATACAGTTACCTAACTCTTTCAATCTTTCATTCCTTTTTGTCCATTTCTTAACTAGTTGTCAGTCATTAATACTCTTATTAGTTAATCTTTCTGTTCCTGCTTTTCTACTACAGATCTAACCCCTATAGTTCCCCTGGTTCAGGAGTAACTGCTGTAAACCAATATTTTGGTATAGTTTAGCAGTTATACACTCAAGCAACATGATATCTAAAAGTGTGATGTGTGCTGTTTTAATTTCAACAAATGTCTAAAGAAAAGTGACTTTTGGCTTTGCAGCACTACACAGAAGATTCTCCCCAAAATATCAAAAATAGACAAGACTTGATGCTTGTTAAGTTTGAGGGTTCACTATAAATACCACACAAAGTATATTTTGACTGGAATTCTGTTATTTGGTGTTTCCAAAACTATGACAGTTCAGCATTATGTGGTATGGATGGAAAATGTGTGCTTGGAAAGTAGGTCTCATTGACTTGTCATGATGTGTGGTGTGGTGTAGACGAAAGCCAAGATCCAGTGGTTACAGAGAAAAGAGGATTATTAAATGTCTGTGGAAATGCTAAATGTCTTTAGAATATTTTTATAAACCACGTTGGCCTTAAACAGCCGATGGAATAAGTCCTAGAAACTTATCTGAAGCACTTGACAAAAAAAAAAAAGTAATCTTGAACATTTGTACAGACAGTTTTATTCATCATGAGAACTTCACTGAAAAGGATATGTACATTGGTGATGTGGACAATCCTCTTATTGCACCTACAAGGCACTTTTATGAGCAAAATGGTGTAAAGAAGTCTCTGTGGTTGACTGAGCAGATGGAAAAAAAGTCAAAGGTTGCATGAGTCATTCTGCGTGACAAATGCAGAAGGCTTCTCCTTTCATTAGCCAAAGTGTTGTACAGCTCTGTGATTGTTTCTGGTGCATTGTTCATCTGTGCCATATGTTTAACTGAGTGATTTGTGGGACCCCGTTTATTCAGAACCAATGAATATGAAGCCACTTTGAGCCACTTATTATGTGTAAGCTGTTTTGTTCCACAGTGTGTTTGAGCCAGATTTTTTTCTCGAAGTTGACAATATTAGATCCGGTTCATAAAACTATATTTTGGGAAAAATGGTCTTTACTTATTGAGGTTGTTTATTTTTTGTCCTGAGATAAAAATCAATTTACTGCACATTTTTTAGTTATTATCCCAATTCCAAAAAAGTTAGGACCCTTTGTAAAATGTAAATAAAACCAGAATGTAATGATTTTTAAATCTCATAAAGCCATATACTATTTCTAATAGAACATAAACAACTGAGACATTTTACCATTTCATGGGAAACTTTAGTAAATTGTCAATTCCATGGCAGCAACATGTCTCAAAAAGCTGGAACAGGCTGATGTTCAGTATTGTGTAGCTTTCTTTGTTCCTTTAACTTGCTGAAGTTTTAGGAGAGGAATGTTGTCCCATTCTTCTGCTCAGTAGTCCTGAGCCGTTGAACTTATGATGGTACCTGCACAGATGTGTAAGCTTCCCATGCCATTGGCACTAATGTAACCCCATACCATCATGGATGCAGGTTTATGAATGGTCCACTGTTAACAAGCTGGATTGTCCCTTCTCCTCTTTAGTCCACAGGACACAATATGCATGATTTCCTATTTTTAATCCAGTGCCACCAGAGGGCCCAAAGATCATGAACGTCTTGTTTTGGCCATCAAGCTTGTCCTGTGTGCACAGAGATTCCCCCTAATTCTATTAATCTTTTGATGATATTATAAGCCCTTGCAATTTCACGTCGAGGATTTTTTTTAAATTGTTCCACAATTTGTAGAAGTAGTTTGTTTCACCTACTAATTCTTACATCAGAGAAGCTCTGCCTTACTGAAATACTCCTTGTATACCCAGTCATGTTACTAACCAGCTAATTAACCTAATTACTTGCAAAATGCTCTTACAGTTATTTTTCTATCTGTGCCAATTACTTTTCTGGCCTTTTGTTGCCTTTGTTCCAACTTTTTTGAGATGTGCTGCTGCCATTAAATTCAAAATGACCGTTTTTCCATGAAATAGTAAAATGTCTCAGTTTCAACATCTGGTATGTTGTTTATGTTTTATTGGGAGTAAAATATGGGTTTAAGAGATTTTCTTATCATTACATTCTGTTTTTATTTACATTTTACAGAGCATCCCAGCTTTTTTGGAATTGGGGCTGTATCAATCTGAGTAAACTCATCAGCGGTAGAGGAGATTCATGGAATGTGCTCACAAGCAATCCGAAGCAACTTGAACTTTAGTGTCTTCATACTGTTCAGAAATGAACCACTCCAAACCCAGAATCTAGTTCACCACTTCAGCCATACCAACCCTTATTACTGTGAAACCTTATATGTAGACTGCAGGAAAATGACTGATAAGCTGTTTAGACGAGGAACTGAGTTTGACCCAAAGAGGGGATTAGGAGAAAACTCTGAGGTCTTCCTTTATCAAACAAATATGACAAAACCTAAAGTAAAAAACAACTTGTTGAAGCTCTGAAAGTACAAAACTTACACTGCAGATAATTCAGATATCAAAGAGAGTTTTTCATCTTTGACATATATGTTATTATTCACTATTATTTTAAACTCCACCTTAAAGGCAGAAATATGTTTGTATCTGTATTGAGAAGGTAAAAGATTAAGTCTAATCTAGTTTGACTGCTCACACAGTAAAACAAGAACAACAATGATAACAGATTAGATTTATATTACACCCTTCTTTTGAGTTCAGAGTACTCAAAATGCTTACAATGAATCCATTATTCATTCACTCTCCATTCATACTTGGCAGTGGTAAACGGTGGGGCAGCCAATCCGTCCCAACGGCCTCTCTGACCACCACCTTGTCTCCAGGGAAGTATCCTGCCCAAGGATACAACAGATTGACGGGGTGAAGTAGGATTCAAACCAGAAACCATCCGGTTATTGGATGACCTGCTCTACTGCCTGAGCCAAGAGCATAGAATATCAATTTTATAGCCTTTTGTGCTTATAAATTGACACCATTCATTCAAAGTGACATTGTATTATTGAACTGGTCAAGTTTGGATGGCTATAGATGAAACCTTTTGAATTGAGGGTTAATGTATAAAGTAAGGTACCACAGGCAGCAGTGGCTCGTTTAAAAAACAATGGAAAAGGAATGTTGACAAAATTGAGCAATGCAGTATGGTATTTTACTCTTTGATGCATGCTTGTCTATTTTCCTGTGATTTCCTGCTCCTCAAAGTGAATTATTCTTGCACAATGCAACTGAGCCGTTTAAGAAAAGGCTGCAATGGCTTATGTTTGGTCAGTCTGTGGAGTAGTGTGGAGTGCATTCAACGGTTGAGTGCATTCATTGGAAGTAAGAGGCTGAGAAAAATGAACTGCTGACCTTTATGTTAGCCAACAGTAAATCATGTACAGTGAAGAGATTTCGGTATCTGGAATGTTTCATTCCCCCATCTGATAGCTCAGCATACCAGTTGTTTGACACTGAAAGATAAAGTGCTATAGTGGTCACTTTGGCAGAGACGGATGGTGGTTTGGTTGAATGCTATGTTACAGTTTTGGGGTGAAGCTAATCCTGTACAGTGAACATGAATAAAAGCACGTATGGAATGGAAAGAATTCCACTTTTGTGTCTCCAGACTGGACAACTTTACTCAAACATGTATCTTATATTGAATCTCACAAAAAGAAATGATATAAGAAAATGGCACTTGAATGAACTCATACATGTGGAGGGGATAAAATTATTAAAATGTACACCCCTACACTGGCAAACGTCATCATTTGAAAGAGCAAGTTTTAGATCCCAACATAAATTACAACTTAGTTTGTAAAACAGAAACATTCCAACAAGTGAAGAAGAGAGTGTTTGTTTAACTGAGAAAAGGTGTCATTAGTAACACGCGTAATTAATATGTATGGTTTTCACTTGACAGTGTTATGAGTTATATCTACAGTGTACAAGTGTGGTTGAAGTAGTTTAGACTTTGGATATATTTCTTGAGGGCACAGTAAACCACAAAACACAAACACACTCATTTGAAAGCAGACATTTATACATATTTACAATAAGGAAAACAAAGTCTCAGAATATGAGTGGAGATCATGTGATGACAGGTTTGTTCCAGTTACAGAGAAGCTGTTCTGGAAAATCACAACTGATGAGAACTGGCACAGAGATGTAAATACAGCACAACACAGTGAAAGATATAAGGCCCTGGCAATGAATGAAGACCAGCTCTGTACCGCATCCTTGAGGGAAACACTCAATGTTTAAAACCCTTGAACATAAAAATGTCTCATAGGAGTTGTGCCTCAGACTAGAGAGATGTTTGGATCTGTCAAATAACCATGTTACACACTCGTAAACACAAAATCCTCAAACTAGCGTTGACACAAGCGTATTTACTTTAATATTTCTAGGTAGCTGGATATGATATTTCAGTTAACTGGTAGAATATTCTAAATGAAATTAACATTAGTGGTTAATTACATCCAAAATATATCATTTGAAACCTAAAAGAAGTCCCTGTACTTTGTTTAGGGTGTGCAGGAGAAATACCCTTTATTTAAAGAGACCAAATAAATAGCTGATCAACGTAAAAACCAGTTATGCTAGCCTTTTAGCTAGCTTCTAATGCAAATTTTTCTTACAGCAGTACTTTTTCAATAACTGTTGTAATTAAAAATGCATTCCCATTTTCAACACAGTCCCACAGACTGTGGACAAAGCCACCAAAACATCAGCAACTGATATGTGGATAAACCTCTCTGAAGCCTTGAGTTTGTTTCAGGCAAAGGTCAAGCTAAGCCAGTCAAATCAGCCACATGCTGGATTCTGCATGACTTGGAGCGCTAATACTTATCCACAGATACGTTATTCTATAAAGAAATTCACTTCTTGTACTTTTGACATTTCTATGTCGGTTTCATTTTCCCTGAACGGATTTGCCCCAAAAGGTTTTCCACTTGGACAGACCAACTGTATCGCCTTGTTTTCAGACTTAAAGTTGAATTAAGCTAAGTGCTATTGGTTTCAGTTACTCTAATTTTGACTACAAATAGCCATGACTATGGTATTTTGAGAACTAATTATTTAGGATGGCTAAAATAGGCTAAAGTTCAATTTTATTACAGGTATGGACAGTCATTTATCTTAAAATACAGACAGAAAACATCCCTCTATAGATCCAACATCATAGCACATTAAATACTACTTAGTGGAGTCCATGATATGATTACACAGCAATTATTGGGGCGTTATAAAAACTCGTTTGAGACTTTTACCATATGTTATCGGCACCATCATAATAAAAGTAATGCTGAGTGTATAGGAATGTAGGAACAGCCAGCTTCACACTCACACATGACACTTTCAATTTTGTGTCTTTATGACATTTACACAGCTTCAATTGATAAACGGTCTTTTTTCTCTTCCTTTTTTAAACACGTGTGCAGAAGGAGCTCAGCACTGGTGGGTTCTTTCATGTGGCTGAAGCCAAGGAGGCAAAAACCAAGAAGCCAAAAAAGCCAAACCCACATTAACTTTCTGCACCCACTCTGCTTTGAGTCGCTCCAGTTTATTTTTCTTAAACCATCAGAAGTGTCTCCAATCCAATGCTGACTTCCCAAATTTGGTAGATTTACTAGCTTAGCCTGTGAACTTTTGTGAGAACTCTCACCCAGATCCCACTAATGTCAAACACACCCAAAAACACAGAGAAGTATTTACTGTGCAGAAATACATACAGCTGTAAGAGCAAAGGTATCGGGATCCTGCAAGGCCTAAAATGAGATATATTACAGATGGCTTTGCCAGCTAAGCACCATCATGTGGAATGAATTAAATATATACAAAGTTGTTATTATTTTACCTTAAAATGCATGTAAACCATACAAATCCAAGTCAAAGTTTAATTTAGTTAGACTGTCTGGCTCTCTGTCACACACTTTATTCTCTCACATGGATTTAACAAGATATTTCCATTTCTAAAGCAGTGTTACCCATAAACAACTGCAGTAATGTTAAGGTCAAATATACGATTGAAACTTTTGGTTTCTTCTGAGAAGGGGGCAACTATAAAAGAAACAAAGAAATAAAATCTACAAAAACAAACTGATTTTTACACGCCTTTAGTTCCTGCAGCTTCATAATGAAACAGTTTTACTTATTAATCAGATGGGCAAGTAAAAAACACTTAAACAGAGGTGTGGAAGAAGTTGTGTTGGTTTTACATTTAAACATCAAGAACAGATCACAATTTATTACCTTACAAAGTCACTGAAGCCATTCAAACCTCGCAGGCCAGAGTCCACCAGACGCCAGTCCCGTTTAGCACTTTCTCCACTTCCAACTTTGTAAAATATAAGCCTCTTTATTGTACACTGGGCTGGTTTCATAATTTGTAGTCAGATGTCATCACCAGCTGGAGCAGCACTCTGTGTTACTCACTTAAAGTCACCAATGGCCAATAGTTAAAAAAAAAAACCATGCATGTTATGTACAGGGTCTCAGTTCAGTCCTCGTCAACATGTGTTTCCTTGTTCACGTGGTAACAGATACAAATGGAAAATCTTTTAAATACATCTTAATATCTTACAAGGTTCTATGTGCTAAATTAACTGTCACAACCAAAGTCACAGTAAAACAGTTTTTTTTCTTTAAGAGATACAAAGCTTCAAAACTGTCCATTTCTAATACTTAAGAGACACGATTTCAAATTGTAGCAATAAAACAATGCCCCCGTGTCTTCCCTAAATGTCTGCTAGTGATTATTTTAATCATGACCCTCATTAAAGCCATTTAAAATACATTCAATTATGAACATCAGGGAGGTTTTTTTCCTGTTAATGCAGACATTTCTTAAAAAGCCTTAACAGGTTCTTTATATCTGTACAATGTATGAATGACAGATTTTAGAGAAACTAAACCCAACACTCAAAATAGGACGAAGCATTTGGTCTTTTGTTCATTTTGTTCCCACAAAGAACAAAATTAGCGGTGGCAATGCCTCTGAACCAAACACGTCCTGCAGTGTGTGTGTGTGTGTGTACGGCTGCAACACGGGGCACTAATGTCCTGGGAAAGTTGATACGCAGCCCCATCAAAGCTCTCATCATGCTTTTTCTCTGCCTCTTTGTGGTTGCACTCCGTCATCTCGTGGTTGGACTGCACCTTTCTAAAGAAACAAAACCCTCAGAATGGGTGAACTGTTATAGGTTACACATCGATTGGAGTGGCGGGGGGGTTAAAAACATCTGTGTTATTTTCTTATGATCTAAAATAGGCCTAACTGGTTTTATCAAAGTCGCTGCGGACTTAAACTACTACCTGGATGCTTAATAACTCGCTTATTATTTTCCAGGCAGATTTTGCTTTTGTTTAGTTGCACAACTGATGTTTGACAGCTGGCAGCCGAACAACATACAAATTCTTTTCAGCACATATTGTACATGTGCTTGCTTCTTTTTGTTCTCTTTCCACCAGCATTTCATCCATGAAATGCTTTTAAGCAGCCGACCCTCAACTCTCAGATGTCTGAGGATGGAGTGTCCTTGGAATTTGAGCATTATACAAAGTTTATAAAAAGCTTTTTGCAACTACGATACCTTTTATCTCTCAGGCGTGGTCTTACAAGGTCACTGAGAGGAATAAAAATGAAATTTTGCCTTGAAGGTAGAAAACCAATCTAAAAACATCTGTTCAGCTTTGAAGAATAATTGTATTCGTGATTTGCATTTAATGGGTAAAAGCATGCAGCCACCGATGGGGTTTCGTAAAGCAGCAATAGTTTAAAAAGGGTTGAATATTTTCTAAAGCTGGATTTCAACTTCTGGCACAAGACTCTCTGGAAGTCCCAAATGAAAAATATGTCCACTCCAATGTCCTCATCACCACGCAGAGTCAGTCAAACTGAGTGATCTGACCACGCAGTTCTTCCTTCATTCAACATGCTACACAACCTAAGAAGCTACTCTACAGATTTTTTATAAACAGTCATTTGTCCAAGTGAAACAGTCCTCGGCTGTTCTGAATCCTCCTCTACTTCAGAACATTATGTGTAGCTTAGCTTTAACATTTATGACAAGAAAGAGAGGGTGGCGTTTTTGTTTGCAGATAAATTCATGCGCATGAAGTAGTCTCTGTACATACGGTATGTGTGTGTATGTCTCAGTGTATAAGTTAAGTGTGTGCATGTGTAATGTGTATGTTTGTGTGAGAGCCACACAAAACACGGTGTGTTTAGTCACTGAACATCTGGGACTAAGCGCTCCTGGGTGCCCTCTGCTGCGGCTTGCTCCTGCTCTTCCTCCCTGCTGCGCGTCCGCCTCCCCCACCTCCTCCTCTTCCTCCCCCATGTTTGAGCTTCTCTCCCCTCTCTTGCTCCTTGCGTAGCGCCGTCATGATGTCACCATGTCGGCGGTTGTTGCGTGGGGGACGGTATCCCAGAGCCTTGCAGTGCTGGCCCAGGTTTCCTGGGTGAATCAGCGCCATCACATCCTCGTACCAAGGCTGGGTTCCTGTTTTCTGATAGGATGAACTGGACAAAGAAGCGAGGACACGACTGGCTGAAGGGCTCCAAACAGCAAGACGGACGGTGACCGCAGTCCAGTGGTAGCCGTGCTCCTCCACCTGACAGTGGTACATGCCGCCATGAGTTAGCTCGGCTCTGCGAATCAGAATGCCCCGCTCGATCACCACTAGCTGGTCACCTGTTACTACCTGGAGAGACACAATCGTCAAATATGGTGCATAAGTCAGTGTGGATATTCTAGCTAAAAACACAACAGTGGAATTTCATTCATGTACCTGGTTTAGTTCAGGACTATTCTCTCCAGCCTGTTTATACCAGGTCACCGCAGCATGTCGAGATCGAGGCAAGCACTCCAGGTAGGTGCTGTTACCCTCGGCAACCATCATAACTCTGTGCTCCGCCTCCACCTGCAGCCCAGCTGATTTAGATTGAGTAAAAGATGTGACAGGTTAGAGAAGCTTTCATGTTGTTGTTGTGAAATTTTATCTGTTTTTTAGAAACAAACTGATTACTTTTTTTCTTTCCTATTTGAAATATTCAGAGATGAATATATTCAGTTTATTACAGGAAATATTCATATATGTTTATGATTCTTATATACATATGAGAATATACAGTTTATATACACAACATTTTATAATATTTCATAATATTTCAAGTAAGATTAGTGTATTACATTTAAATTACCTTTCAAAGTGGAAAAAAAAGAGAAAAGTTACATATACATACATAATACAGTTACATATTTGCTTGTTCGGGTCTTTGACTTGACTATTTCCTCTAATCACATAGTCTGGCCAGGTGATCCACACTTAAACCTTAAACCTTGTGTGGTCTATAAGCTCTTTCAATGAACTGTCCATAAGTCTGGTAAAAAATAAATCATTCACGCCACAAAGCAGATAAAGGATGTAAGAAAATAACAAAGAGTGTTCAGGTAGCTGTGTCTGCTTTTAATAATGATCTAAGAAATAGCAGTTACATAAACTGAAACAGAAATGATGGCAATCAAACTGAGGGTTGATAACAGGACAGGATGTTGGGCTTATGAATAAAACTGATTTGGATTCTGTTCTTTGTCTACCCCCTATGTATTCTGCTATCACTGTATTTGTACTGCAGCAAGGGGTCCAGCTAGAAAGCACCAATATGTAGTCATTGGTAAAATAAATCTCTTGTAGTTCAAGCATGCTTAAACTGTTGACCAGGACCAGTGAATTTATTCCTTACCTCCTTGTCTGACACATTGATTCAGTGGATCTTCATCCTCCCCTAAATGACGAGCATTTCTCCTGCAATGAATCAGACATTGCTTTTTAACAAAGAACTCGAAGCAGCAATTTGTGACAACAGGATTATGATAAACAAACTGCATAATGATGATTACACTGTGGGTCTGCTATGTAAAGTTTGTCCTGGAGGTGGCTTGACAGAAAAGGTCACAAGATAAGACAATCAGGACAATCAGCAGACATACAGTATATTGCTTGCTGTACATACCGGCGCACAGTGGGCATGTAGGGACTGCAAGCATGTCCGTCCCAGGTGCAGTAGGGATCTCTGGCCAAACAGCATTCAGCGCAGGCCTGGCCGTAAAGCTCGCATTGGTACAGGGCCAGCTGGGACACACCCTCCATGGAGCCCACAAACAGCCACTGCTGGAGGAGAGGGAGTGGATGAAATATATATATATATATATATATATATATATATATATATATATATATATAATCAGTGTAAATGTATGAGGAGTGAATGTGTGTGTGGGAGTGAGAAGCATAATGCCAGCTTTTTACCATCTAGATGTATATATCTGGTTGTGTGAGTGTGCTGTGAATTTTCTTTTTCATGGATTCAAGACTATTTTAATAATGCAAGGTGC
>JAOXYM010000014.1:19831223-19864442 GCA_028567055.1 Leptatherina wallacei
GAGGAGAGGGAGTGGATGAAATATATATATATATATATATATATAATCAGTGTAAATGTATGAGGAGTGAATGTGTGTGTGGGAGTGAGAAACATAATGCCAGCTTTTTACCATCTAGATGTATATATCTGGTTGTGTGAGTGAGCTGTGAATTTTCTTTTTCATGGATTCAAGACTATTTTAATAATGCAAGGTGCGTATGTGTTGGTGTGTCTGTGTGTGTATGTGTGTGTGGTATCTCTTCATTATTGCTCTGACTGAGGTAGAGTAACCATAGCAACTGGTGATGAAGTTGTCCTTGGTGAGGCAAGGTGGGGAGATGACTGATATGTGTGATGCTGTGCATGCTAGTGTGTGCGTGAGGAGGGGAGTTCAGGAGTTTGATGGTGAGTTTGTGTCTCGTCTGTTACCTTTTTCTTTGAGAGAGCCATCGCTGTCACAGGTGATTTGTGCTGTGGGGAGGACAGAAAAGTAAAAAACAGAAATACTTTGAGTTAATATTCAGACAAACAGTAGATTTGAGCACAGAAGATTGGATAGATAGAGAGAGAGAGAGAGAGAGAGAGAGAGAGAGGTACTGCACACACAGCCTTAAGCTGAAATGTTTATATTGTTAACTGTTATCAAACAAATTTGCTTTTTAAAATAATTTGGCATAACAAAATACCCATCTGTAAAATCTGAGTTAAGTTGTGTTACATTAGTGTATCTGGCAGGCATAATTCAGCAGTGCAGTGAGGGACTTTACTGTGTTTTCTGTGTGCTTACATTTAACAGAGCATAGCAGTGTTTTTGTATCTGGCAGAAATCCTGCATGCTTTGCCTTTTTGCTCACAATTTCCAAGGCGAGCAATGCATGCTGCAGTCTCAAAGCCAGTGGTTTCTATTCATTTCCATATGGTAGGATCAAATATGGAATTCATCATCACTATGTCTGTATTTGTTTTTTGTCCTGCAGGCTGATGTGAAAAGTTTGTGCTGTTTTATGTCTTCACAGTCATGCTTAGGTCTAGTTTGGATAGGTCATTAATAGACTTTTGAAGGAACGGGCATAAAAGAATCATAAACTTGATGAAATAATATATTTCTCTACAGAAACAGTTTCCTGTACCTGAAAGACCTGCAGCTGCTCCAGAGTCACCTCCTGACTCTGACCATGCTCTCTGGGCAGGTGGATGGCTTTCAGCACAAGTCCTGAGTCTGAAGAACCAAAGAATATTTAATGATATTTAATTTATGGTTTAAAAAAAAAAGATCTTACAGGTTTTAAAAAGATGAGTTGCAAACAGTTTACCTGTGCCAATAAACAGGACATCATAAGTGCCATCCACTGCCTCCACTCTGTCCACCAGCAGTTTGCTGAACTTGTAGTGGACTCCCACTCTGACCAGAAGGGGGCGTTCTCCCAGCGGCAGCACATTTTCCTGAAACAGCACGAGTTACATAAAAAAATAAAAGTATGCCATTAAATGCAAAGTGTTAGATCACTGGTTTTTAGGATATCTGCTCTCACCCAGCCCTCATCAATATTATTATAGATGTCCTCAGTGATGAGGTGGTAAGGATTGTTCTAATTCAATTTCTTAATTTCATTTAAGACTTTGGACGAAAATAGAGAGATAAAATTACATGACCCAGAGTAAAATGGGCCACAGTCTAATTAAATTGAATTGATGTAATTTAATTAAGTGAAAAATCAGCTGAACCTGCAGCAGCGGGTGAGTCCTGCTGAAGAAAATGACGTCGTCAGGATACTCTCTGGTTGAGCTGTAGCTTCCATATGTGCTGCTCGGACACTGGGAGTGAGAAGAAGAGATAATTTATTTGTTTTTGTGTAACTAAAATCCCACACTGGTCTGGTGGGGTATTTACTAATTAAAAGAACATAAGATATGTCTAGAGGACACAGTTGTTAAGTGTTAACTTACAGTTCCTGGCCTTGGATAAGGCACCTTGCCTGTAAACTCTGCCCATTTATACTGAGGCCCCTCCTTGTGCAGGAAGTTTCCTTTAAAAGCTCGAACCACATCCTCCATTCGATAAACGCACACTGCAGAACCATTCAGGATATCACTAGGGATAAAGCAGATAATATTTCCTGCTAAAATTAATCCATTTTGGCAGCTTGTGTAACCACAAAAAACTGAGATTCCCTTTTATTTCCCTTGATAAGTTGCTATGGACTTCAGGCTGTAAGTTGGATTTAAGAAAGTGATGCACACAAAGATGAGCTGTGACTCATTGTGGCTTTTCAACTTGGAGGCATCAATCCACTGAATGTGTTCCAAACCAAAATCCAGTTTGGATGAATGTGCTGCTCTGTCTTCATACCACAACACATGCCAAACACTGCAGTTAACACACTGATTACTGGAAGATTTTAGCCAAGCATCTTTAGCTTAAACACCCCAGCAAAGTAGAAGCAGGAAAGACGGAAGAGCCACGTTATCATGACTCAGTGTGGTTTCCTTCAGTTCATTTGGGTGACACATGTGCAGTAGGTTTGCTCCCTTCCTTCTCATTTATTTCTCCTCACTTAAAGGTTTCACGTGTCAGTCAGGAGTACAGATATAAAGATGTCTAAAAGAGTTTAAAACTCAAAAAATGAGACACCAGGGTTGAAAAGCAGTCATGTGTGCCTTCCTGTTGTATTTCACAGTGGGACATATTCTCATAAAAGGGACGACAGCTGCACCACTAAGATATCTATAAAACCACTTTCACTGGAAGACACATATAAATGTCAAACATATAGATACAAATGATTTGGAAAACCATATTTATTTTCCTTCTGTCTTTACAGGCCATCCTGTGGATGTTAAAAACAACACTAAATACATTCAAAGCTTCACATAAGAACAAACGCTGTTACACATGAGATTGCAATGTGGTACATTCTGTCACCAACGTGATGAAAAGTTGGTAGTGGGGAGCCCACAAAAAACATAAACACCAGCCTTACAAAAGCAGCAGTGTTACAATAAATCAACAATCTGCTTGTGATTGACAATCAAATAAAGAAAACAATAAAAAACAAAAACAAAAGAAGAATAGATGACAGATCCACAGCTTACACATGTCAAAGCCCAGTGTGTGTGACTGTACCAGAGAGACAACTTTCCATTCAGAAAAAAATGACCCCTCTGCACCCTGCAGTTCTGTGGTTGCGACCCCACCCTGAGTGATGCTTTGGATTTCTGTCCGCTCCCCACTGAGATTCCAGACACTTTCCAAGTCCCAAAAAACAGACCAACACCCTGCTCCACCATGCCAAATGCTGTCATACTTCTGCGGCTACTGTGGAGTTCTGGTGTCCAGAAACAGAGTTACTGTCAGACCCTCGCTTGGAGAAAAAAGAGAAAACACAAGATTTTCTTTTCTTTTGGGGCTACTGCGCCACTCGTTTTTTTTAAAACTATTTTCCCCACATCATTATTTCAGACAGTGCCTATTTATATAATTTCTTCATTTTTTCACTCTACAGTGTTTGTGAGTCCGTCTATTTGAGTATCAGCCTTTTCTAAGCATCTGTCTTTCACCTCCTATCTTTCAGCAAGAGTAAATTAACGGAGCTCTGCTCAACCTACTTAGCCCTGGTCATATTATATGTCATCTTAAAGCATTTTGACAGTCTGATGTCTGTGTTTGAATGAGAAAAAATACACACACACACACACACAGACACTGGCGCTATCGCGATTGGTCCAATGATGACGATGTGATGATGAAGGCTCATGTGAGCTCCATCTTGTTAACACGAATGAATGAATGTATTTCATTCTTGAGTCCCAGGGACAAAAGACCTTGAGGGTGGTTGTGTATTTCAGTGTGTGACATAAACATCTGTGTGACACATCACAATGTGACATGAGGCATTCATATCCAGACACACACACACACAAACACACTCCTCCTCACTGACTCCTCACATGTCATAGTGATATAAGATGAGGCAAATGCTGATTAGCTGAGAATCAAATTAGACAAAGAGAGACTTTTCTAGGTTCTTTACTCAAAGGAGAGTCACAAATGCAGCTACTATACAAAAACTAATGGGAATCTTAACAGGGATACAAAAGTGGTACTACAACGTGTGTTTTTATATTTAGAAGGAATCTCAAGGACCACAATTATTCATACTTCAAGATATCGGGTCAGTGGGAAATCTTTTATGCAAGCATCCTCATTAAATGAAACCATAATTGCTTCCACTTTCATATTTGTTCTAATTCATGACTGTGTTTGGATTTTAATCCAACTTTAATTCCATTTAAAGTTTTCATTTGGACAGTCATTCCCCTTCCTAGAGCCTAATGTAGCCAAATGCAGCCTGCGATAAATCACAGTCTTATTCTTTCTTTTTTCTTGACATACAGTAAGTGTTTACCTTCAGGAAATCATATCCATTAAAACTGATACCTGCCATTACATTCACACCTATATAAAGCCTGCAGTAGCTCAGCTGTTGGTGTTTATAGTGAAGTACCTCTTCTTACACTTTGTTGCATTTTATGTTTATTTTCCTTTACTTGATGCTCAAAGGAAACTATAATTCAAACTCTTGCACTGTTATGATACTGAATCTGAAATTACATCATTTTGCTGCAGACATTAATAAATAACTGAAATTACATGTTTTTTTCTACTGTGAGTTCCCCGTGAGGGAAGAATTTGCTCACAGGGACAAGGGCAAATACCTTGAAGTGGTAAACAGGCCATAGATGAGAGGATTCTTCTTGTCTTTTCCATGGAGAATAAATATGTCCTCTGGATGGAGAATATCCACAGAGAATAAAAAGAGGGAGAGGTTGAAAGGAAAAGGAAAAGGACAATAACAAAGACAAAGAGGTAAAACGTTAGTTAAACCAGTTTTGAAAAAAAATCATAATAACATCAATATTACCAAAGTTTTACATTTGTGTTGCGCTGCATGTGTCATTCTACCTGTGAGTAATAATCACCAGTGTGCGTAATGGTCTCTGTTTGTGTGTTTGGGGTAGGCACTTTGTATTCATTGTGTGTATGACAGTGTGTGCATCTATCAGTCTGACTGTGTGACTAATAGCGTCGGGCTTGCTGGCAGCAAGGCTTACTGGCTGTTTGTAATCAATCTGTAGCCATTAATAACTAGCCGCAGTGGGAGAACTGAGGCCTGAGTCCGCCACAGGAGAACAACACCTGCTGTCACACACACTAACATCAAGCCTCAGTCCTCGCTCTTTATTTCAAACGCAGCAGCTCACAACATTTGCTGTGTTTTTCTTACTTTGGTGTTTGGTCTGATTCTGGTCTCATGCAGCAAACATTTCTCTGTGTAGTAGTCAGTGAAATGATGCACTATCAATGCAATGCAGCATTTGAACTTTGCACTTAAACCGCATCAGAGCTTTGTTTGTAGTTTGTGTAAGTTTTATCTATGGTACATATAAATCTGTTTCCTTGAAACCACTTTATAAATTCTAACTAAATCCGCTGTTTTATCGGGGTACCTTCTGTCGCAGTGCAGCATGAAACTTTAAACACTGTGACATAACGCACATCGCTCGTCCCACTTTGGCAAACTGTGACACATTTCAGAGCTTCTATTTTGACATAAATAAAACACGACGCAGACTTCTTGAAATTACTATCTGTGACAATTAAGCACATTCTTGACAATCATTGTTGCATGAATCGGTTGTTTGCTGTCACAGTCCAGACAAGGCCTTGGCTTCCACAGTTTATTTAAATCACAACAACTCAAAGGTTTTCTGTTTTGCATTTCTGCCTCAGATAAGAGGTGGTAACGTTTTATCATCCCGTCACAATTTCAGAAAGCAGAGCTCTTTGTTTTCGGGGCGGCATGCTGTGATAATCTATAAATACACAACTTGATTTAGCTGCGTGTGTTTGGCAAATAGCTTTAAAACTCTTTGACAATAATAATAGAACTCAGGCTAATGTTGACACTCAGTTTGCAGCAATAAAGTTTTTATTTTTATTTTATTTTTCGACTTTATTTCTATCCTCCCCTCTCCTCTCCTCTCCTCTCCTCTCCCACGATGAGGTGGAGATGTTGTTGTGGTGATGGAGACGGCGAAGCGTATCACTGTTCCCACATTCCTGACGTTCCCGCTGTTTCAGGTGGCCTCCGTGGAACCACGGCCCTGCAGGAAGGCTAATCTCATCTCATCACAACTGCACATGCATCAACACACACTCACACTCGCCACACACATTGACAGGTTTGGGAGCACTCACACATCAAACAGAAAAATGAAAGCAAGTATAGCCAAATGTGTGCCCCCCCCCTCCTCCCTGTAAAACTGCAGGGAGAAAAGCATATAGACACTCATCCATGTGGTGTTTGTCAAATGGGCCCCACAGAGGACTATGGGGTAATCTCCAGCCTGCAGTGGACACACTGCCCACTCCCTCAGTCCTTTAATATATCACTTTAGTATTATTAAATTTTCTTTACTGCTTCTTTTTTTTAATCTTTCTTCCTATGAATTACACAGCAATGTCTTGTTTTTGTTATCTCTAGCTTTACTTCTGTTCCTGTCCTCGCTCTTGACTGCAGTCTACTCCTGCTGTATATCACCCATCCATCTTTTTTCCCACATCCTCTCCACTCTCCCATCAGTTCCAGTTAGTTCTCTTTTCCGGTTCACATCTTCCGAAGAATGCCTCTCACTCTTCAACTCCTTTCATCAATCAAAATCTTTATCATCTCTCGGTTTTCTGTTTTCCTCCCCTTCCACTCGCCTTAAAGGTTATTTTTCTATGGCAGGTTTGCTTTATTACTCTGGGTGACGTATGTGTTATGTGCTCTGTGCTTTTATCCAGAGCTCCTTAATGTTTTGTTTTTTCTAAGAAAGGGATGAGCCACGATGAAAAGAAGGGTATCTGAAGATTTATTTGACCAGAATTGAGTTTTATAGCCACACAGGCAGCCTAGTGGGACTTCTTCGGAGGATGTGATAGTTAAGCCTGGGGGCAACATTGATCTGATGGCAATTGGACTGAGTAAAAAATAGAAAATATCTAGGCGTAAGCACATTCAAAAAGACATCTGGTCTCCAGTTATTCACAGCAGATCTATAGAAATGGACAGAGTCATATATGACCATTAACAACTAAGCATGGTTGATGCATGTTTGTGGGACTCATTTGGAGTGCTAAACATGTTTACACAGAGGTGAAAAACAGGAAAAAGAGGCTTTTTGAGTGACTGACAGTTTGAGGAATACTTACAATAATGTAGATCAACGCTGAGGGACACATTTGAGCAAAGAACTCCAAATCAAGATATGTAGAAAGATGATGCAGATGTAAATTTGTTTTAAAGCAAAAGTAGTTTGAGCTCATTGTTACCATTAGCATGCAAAAAGGCTGTTAATGCTACTGCTTGGCATGCAGAATGTTTACCATGTTTCCGTTCTTCATTTAGCACGGTAACTTCCTTCTCAGCAAAAGCAAAGTGCAACACAATTTTGACCTCATGATGGCAACAAGGGATCAGCAGAGCTTTCGCACGGAATATCAATGATGGCTCAAACTAGAAATGTATTCACTGTAGCCTATGTTGAGGTAATTCAAAGGAAGAAAACTTAATTTACTGGTGGTCGATAAATTCCTGCGAGCTGTAATCAATAGCTGCTGAGATATTCTGGTTGACACTCCCAGCTACAGAGTTACGCATGTATAAATAATACTCCCAGAAGAAAATGAAAACTTGTGACAAATGTCAAAAGGAAAGAGGGCTAACAAGAGCAAGATGACTTATGCGTGATAAAGTCTTTGGAAGTTGGGTGGTAATGAAACCTCATAGCAGGTTTCAGCAAATGCATTCAGGTTAACATTGAAAAAGTACTGAGTAAAGTTTATACAAACTTTGGCAATTTCTGTAGATAAAAACTTGAAATCCTGACTGAATTCCACTTAAAAGTCAATCTCCTTCTACGCAGCCCCTTGCTGTGCGTTCATCTCCACATGAAAACATTGCTAAAGTTTGGAAGACGAAGTCAGTACAACAGTTTTTTCTTTCTACAGGCTTTGAAGAAGACGTCTCAGTTATCTATGGCTCAGCCTGGTAAAAAGTCCCTCTTATCGCTCCTCCGTGAAAAGTTTAAATCACCGCTCTGCCTCACTTCTACATCGCTTGCCGACCTGATTCATTAAACTGTAGTGATTTCATTGTAATTAATCTCTAACAAGGGAGGGAAAACAAAGCACACACATTCATCTCGTATGCTGAGTGCAGGAAATATGAGGTCAGTCTGCTTCTGTGTGTCAGTTCTGACCTGACTCGGTGGGACCAGGTGATAATTAACACAGGAAGAAGAGCTGGTTTAACGTTTTTAACCATGTTGCTTCTCTATAAAACAGCTTCATGATGTCTTTTTAAGCACACCCTCCTCCTTTGGTCTCAGATACTCTGCCTTCCTTTAACTCCCTCTAAATATTCTCTTCTTTTCGTTGTATCTATCTTTTCATCAGGTGCTCATCCCGTCTCCCTTTACACTGAAACCCACCTGGACTTCCCAGTATCCCTTTTGTTTTTTTTTTCGCTGTCTTTTGTCTCTCACTTTCCCTGTCCCTCTCAGTCCCCATCTCGCCCTTCTATCTTTCTTTCCCTCCATTTCCCCGTCCATCTGTCTGTCTGGCCCATTTTCTCCAGAGGATTGTTCTTGTGTCTTCTTCTCTAAACAAAACAAGGCAGTTTCCCCCTGAGGGAAGATAGTCTTGTCTAGCCCGCAGACCTGCAGCATCAGCCCCTATCTTCTTCCTCCTCCTCCTCCTCCTCATCCTAATTGTCTGGCCTGAACCCCTCCAGGCAAATACCCCTATTCTCCTCATTTCTCCACTCTTTCCTCTCTGTCCAGCCACCCTGAAAACCAACATCCACTTATTGGTGCCTCTTCCTCCTTTCTATCACCTTTTTGTGCACAAGCCATCTTATAGTAATTTGCCAATAATAGCCCTGCCTCCATCTTGTCTGCTCCTGTAACCCCATTCGGCTACTGACCCTAATCCCTTTGGTATTCATATTTTTCTGTGTAACACTTTTTTTTTATTATTTCACACTATCCACTCCTCTTATCTTCATTTTGATGTCTCACTTGGTTTTCATAGACGAAGACCTGTTCCATGGTGGTAATGAGGAACCGTTTCAGAGGTGATTGTTGTCCTTTTATCACCTGGTCATAAAAGGTTAAATCTAGAAGAAATTTTCTGTTTAGCAAATTAAAATGAGATATTCTGCCAATCCATTGATTTACAATTATTAAACAATGGCTTTTAAAATGTTTTTGCAATCTGATTTATGCTGAAGAATGTGTAAAAAAACAAACAAAAAAACTCCACCATCTAATGAAACCTTGTAGTTCCTTGTTATCTCCATCCCACTCTCCCCCTCACTGTCTCCTCCATCCTTCCTTATTAACCCAATTTCCATACCTTGCTCTTTTCATACATTCTTCAGAACCTTTTAGGTTCATCTAGCTCATTCCCTCCCTTTACAGATGTCTTCTATGACTTAGTGTCTTGTCTCTTCTCTCTTTCACATTGGTAACACAATGAAACGGCATTAAACTAATCTAAAGATGTATATGTTGACTGTCACCATCAGTCCAGAGATGCTGATGGCAGAAGGGAGACTGTGCAAGATACTTACATGCAAGTAAACAAACTCTGCTTGTGCTTCTGCAATTTCCACTTAAAAATTTTAAATAACCTTGAAATGACAACCAGATTGGAAAGATTCAAGGTTATTTTTTGTTTTTTTTACCTTTTTTGTGCCTTCCTGAGGAACAGCTTACTTCTTTTGGCCAAAGTTTTTCTTCGCATCCTTCATTTCTTGCCTTATTTTTTTCTGCCCTGAAGCCAAATGTATTGCCAGTGCTCTTCCTTATCAGCTACACTTCTCCGCCTCCCTCTCTTCTACTTCACAGTTAAAAACCAATAACACTTCAGTTTCACCTTCTACATCCCTCAACATCTCCTTTCCTCTGCCCCTAATTCTCCTCCATCCCTCTTTTCATTTTTTCTTTTCTTATCAGGTCAACACCTCTTGCTACATCTACTCCCTTCTTGCCCACCCGTCCACCCACACAACCATCTATCTTTTCTTCATTTTCTCCTGATAAATTGGGCTTTCGTTCAAGCATTTTAACACAAGCAGTGATAAATTAAGCAAGCTCAGTGGGGGAGTCAAGACTAAATAAATTTTCTTCAAAAACCAAGTTTTCATGCCCACTTTTATAGCCGAAGTGTATTTCCTGATGAGGTCATTAAGCAGTAAATAGTAGAAATGCAGTTGCCAGGTTTATCTGACAGGGTTGTAAGTCTTGATAGCTTAGAAACATTACGGCTGCATATTTACTTCATACATGGAATGAGATAGATTGGCTTTTATCATGCTTTTTAAGGTTTATAGCTTCTTTTATCCAAATATAAAAGATGGGCTTCAAAGAAGATACAACCGACTATAAAACAGGGTACATTTTGGAGTTTTTATAAAACAGAAGATTTGGGATAAAAGGGATGCCCATAAACCATAAATCTCTAATAAATGTCACACATGCTATTACTGATATCAAGCTCCTATACATTATAGATGTAGGGTGAATGGTTGCTCTTTCTTCCCATCTTATTCATCCTTGTTCCTTAAAAGAAAACAAAAAAAGCTCCTTGAAAAAAAAAATAGGACCAACAAAAATGTCACTAACTTGTCATGGAAATGTTTCATCTTTAACATAATGGCATATTCTACTAAACAGTAACAGCAACTGTGCAAGTTTATATCTTTTATTCCATTTTGTTCATTAAGTTAAAAAACGTAGTAGTTGTTTTTAGTGTTATATTACTCTAGGTTTTACTGGATACTGCATAATTCACCTGGTTGTTAGATGCTCTGTCTAACCAACCCCATTCAGTATCATTCACAAACTGTTCCAGCTATGTCCTGTCTTTCGTTTTTATGGAAAGGGTTTGGGCTAGGGTTCTGTCTTATGTCTGGAACACTGAATCTTAAACTCAAACAAAACTCAATGACGAAAATGGCTGTAAATACCTCAGTGTCTCTGATGTTTGGACACTAATTCCGACCACAGAAGGTTTGTCTCCAGCTCTAAAACCTCATAGCATGACTTTCTACAACAACAACCACAACAACAGGAAGAACAGCAATAAACAGCTGAGAATCTTCCTGGGAGATAGACTCAGATCTCCGATTCAGAGCGCACTGACTAGCTTTTCACAAATTATGATCTGGTGAGGCTCGACTGGTTTCATGCTAGTGGCATCAGCGAAAAGAGTCAAAATATTGACAGTGAGACATATGAAAGTGTACAAAGCTTCAACAACTCCAGACACAAAAACAACAGAACAATGAACTCAAAGCAAACCCAGTCTTGTGAATCAGTCCATGTGGCAACTGTAGACCAGATGCTTCAGTCATAACAAAGCCAACTGGGAGGAACTCAAAAACTTCAAATGGGAGTCAACAGCAAAAATACAATATACAAAAATAATAAATAGGAATAAACCGTGTCTAGAAAGTCCTCTAAAATAAACAACACTGTTTATAACTCCTCTGTAGAACAATGCAAATAATTTTTGAAGCTCCTGTTTTTTTGTTCTTGGTTTTTTTGTTTTTTTACCATGATTGCATGTTATTTTTCGGGGCATTTGAAGTGCAACTGATGTGGTCTTTTTTGGGATAACTGTTTCCCCAACTCCACAAAATACTTGGAAATAAGTAAGCATATATCAATATAACCCTTCATACTTAAAAGGTACTGGAAACCACAGAAAAGGGGGCCACTAGCCCTGATTCAGGACCATGTATTACTATGTAAAGCTTGCTGTTTCTTGATTTCACATAACGTAACTGTCCTATATGCTACCAAACAGCAGGTGGATTGCAGCAAAGTAATAAATGTTCATATGGTGCCTTTCAGATTTCAGGTTACTGTAACATTTTCATCTTGCATCTGCTAAACCCAGACAACCATGGCTATTTGTGGATTTTTGTGCCATTTAAATACAAAGATTCCTTGTAAAGGTGAGTTCCCATGCAGCTTTGGTACCTGGTGCGCCACTTGAAATTGATTGATTTCTTTCATGTGGTAACCCAGAAATACTTCCAGCAGATCTTAATTACCCCAGAATTCTCTTACATACACACCTTCACCCAGCCAGGTGGCGTCCACCGCTCTGCTGCCATGAAGGACCCACACATCATCAAGGATTTATGGGATTTGTAGTATTTCTGTGCAGCAGAGCATGGCATAAACACAACACTGACAGCAGTCTTAACCTGTTAATCTCCTGTATACAGGATTTGTGGTTTTGTGTGTGTTTTGCTGAAGTGTATTCACAAACAAATTTGTCTGCACCCTTATCAGATGTGTAAAACATGGCCACAGGCATGCTGGGTAGAAATGTTTATGCTCCTGACAAGTCCAAACTGCTTTGTGTACACTGACAGGATGAAGCTTGAATTCATGTGTTAACAACTGAAAAACTGCACATGTGTGTTCTTGTTATAGTGTTTATCATAGTTGCCTGTGAACCTGTGTAAGCATTATACTACATGAATGCATGTATGATTTGTTGTATGCGTCCATATACAGCATTCACAAACTGTAATTCTGTGTTTATATAAAGAACTGAGATAAGGAAGTAGTTGAACTTTGCTGCATGTTAGTTTTTTCCACAGATCTGGTTCTCCGATGGTCAAACAGAAAAGGAGATGGGAGGGGTAAATGAACGCAGATCAGTGTTGCTCCATGAAGCATCTATGCCTTATTTCATCATTAGTATCATGTTCTCTATTTTTACCTCTTTG
Source organism: Leptatherina wallacei (assembly GCA_028567055.1). Lineage (NCBI taxonomy): Eukaryota > Metazoa > Chordata > Actinopteri > Atheriniformes > Atherinidae > Leptatherina > Leptatherina wallacei. The sequence continues at coordinate 19,844,059 of JAOXYM010000014.1, forward strand.
CATAACAATGTTTGATTCTTGATGTCCAGATTCCTCTTTGTTTTGTTGCCACTTTCTGTCTGGAAAGTCCCAGAGGTAGCCTAGTGGCCTAGTAGATAAGACACTGCCCCCCTAAGCCAGGGATTGTGGCTTCAAGTCCCATCTGAGGTGACTGAGAATAGGATGCTCTTATAAACTCTCTCTAAATATTCACAAAAGCATTTTTTTTGTCCTTAACAGGTTATTTGCTGGTTCACCCTGCAACATTTAAGCAGAATTAGCTTTTTCTGCCACATGAACACATTTCAGTGTTTTAGTTTTAGCAGCTGCTCAAATTCTCTAACTGCTATAGTATCAATTACCAGAACTGACCATCTTCTAGGAAAATAAAGGGATAATCCCATCCATTTGTGCCAGTTGCTTTCTTTAATCCTTATGAAAAATAATTTTTTTTACATGTCTCTAATTTATAACTTTGAGTTTTTATCAAAATAATTAAAAAATAAGTACTCTGTGGTCAAGGCCAAGGACTCGTTGGTTCAAAACTACTCTGACAGCATGGTGCAGCAATAACCATGGCAATTAGAAGTTTGATCCAACCTATCTGTTGGTACAGTTTTATCTTGGCAGCACACCTTCGAAAACAATTTCTGGATAACAACGCTTCTCTCTTACTCCATGCCTGCAAAATATGATGCAGACAGCTGGCATGAGCATCAGCAGAAGAGTACTAAAGAAGTGTGCTGGTTTCATAACAAAGGTGTCACTGAGGCCACAGAGCACCAGCGTTGATGTTTGATGACATCACTGCTTTTGTCTTCTGATCCCAATGTTTTCATTGCTTTGGCTCAACTTGCACCGGGTCTAAATTCTTTCTCTGTGGGTGTTATTTGTGAGCCCCAGTAAGGCACTGGCCCTCTAAGCCAGGGATTGTGGGTTCAAGTCCCATCTGGGGGGAAAAGCAGTTGTGGAACAACCAGGAACTTGGTTGAAGACACTGCTGAGCATTTATTTAAAGTTTATAAACCCTACAAGGCAGAACATTTTCATCAGCCTCTGCTAGACTTCAGGTATTTGAAAGATTTTAATCTACATGTACAGAAAAAGAAAACATTACTTAAATTAAAGTGGTGATTGTAATGCAAAGCAGCACACAGATAAATCCTCCACAGCTTTATGTACACGGTCATTCATTTGATTACAGCAAGGCAGCAGGTAAGAAAAAGCATGGATAGAATGAAATAAACATTCTGCCTGCATTTTTCAAGCTTCTCTACTGCTGAAGTTATGAAGTTGCCCAAGTTCTACCCAAAGAAAATAAGACTTTTCATTTATCAAAAGGTATCCTGTTCTGATCAGGAGCAGCGCTGACATCTCTGCTGCCATGCTGATAAGAATCAAAGTGTTCACAACAGCAGTCTGCAGTTTCGTGGGAAAATCTGACAGCTTTAAAGCCGTTTACATGGAGAGAAAATGGAGCAGTGCAGCAGAGCCGTAACCACATTAACAAGACAGTCTTATTACCAACTTGTCCCGTTCTGACACTTGGTCACAAAAACTTTGTCACAGCTTCAGCGTTTCCCCCTACCATGGGGAGGCGCCTCGCCCCCACGAGAGGGTCAAGTTAATTCATTTTGATCTTGCTTTCTTTACAGTGCCAAGTCACAACAGAAGTCCCTTTCCTCTGGAACCGGTCTATACTTTGTATTTTGATTAAAAAGCTAAACAGTCTGATGTTATTTATCTGATTTACATGATGGCATGTCCTAGCTGCTCTCTGTGTCCACGGCGGAGTTCCGCTGTGATGCCACACAGAGACGTGCACGCAGCGGGTAGAGAAACCGGGTCTGAAAACACGTCAACCAGCTGAAAATCAATGAAAACTTTCTGTGTTTTTAAAAAAATTCTCCCAGGGAGGTAAAGATGGAAGCAGCCACGTCCCAGCGAGGAAACGCACAACTGAACAAGCTAAATTTACTGTTGTAGTAATTTCTGAGTTGCATTACGACTTAGAATGGATAGGTTTTATTAACGTCAACAAAATATATCTGAGATCTGAACTTTAAGAATATTTTGAGTGACTCCAGTGATTGAATAGGCGTACATCAGGACATTTAAAAAGTTTTGGTTTTTTTTTAGGTTTCTTCCAATCACCGCCTTTCGGTCATTTATAGAAAACTGGTCATCAATGACGTATGGAAATGCAACGCTGTCCACAGGATCTTTAAGTCAGGTTATTTTGTCATTACCATGTGTCATATTCCCACTTTAATGCTGGATAGGTTTCCTGTTACAGCTATAGACTTCATGGATACTTGGTTCAGCAGAGATGATTTTAAAGTTGAGATTTACATCCCGTTCAATAAGCCTGTAGTTAAACTACACATATGAAACTAAAGAGTTTTGTGTCAGTAAGGTCACTAGCTGGAAAGAACTAAAACATCCAAAAGCGACTCCTGCCCAAGCCTAATTTTACCCTGGTTAGTTAAATTATAAACCAAAGACTCAAAGCTTAATAGACTTATTCTTTAATACACAAAGACACACACACACACACACACACACACACACACACACACACACACACACACACACACACACACACACACACACACAAAGCTAACCGGAGGACATTGGTGTGATTCCTCAGTAATGAATAAACTCAGCACTACCAAATGTTGCAGCCAGTTACCATGGTAACCAAGGCTGAAGCATGAAGACCAACCCAAGGTGACTGACCAGGCTGATGGTCACCGTGGTAACAATGGAGCTATGCAGCCATCCAGTACACCGAGGTGGTGGTTAAGCCCTTTTAAGTTTTCCTCCATCTGTGAACTCTATTTCATCACCTCAACACAGAAACACTTCTAAACAGAAAAAAATTGTCTGAATGTCTGAGCTCAGTTCGTCTTTTATGGAACACTCAGTGGCAGAGCTCCAGCTGTTGCTGAGACCAACAGCTGATGTGTAATTGTGCATGTAATATGCTTGCCAATTTTGTGTGTACTCACGCAGCTGGTCGAAATGTGTCTGTAGGCCGTCTGGTCCTGGAACTGAACACACCATACGAGCCTTCTGGAAAGTGCTCCACTTATTGACTAAACTCCTCTGGCCTCCAATGTCATTCTACACAAGAATGAAAAACAATCAAATAGAAGATTTTGCATGGAAAGTTCAAGAATATGAACCACTTAACTATGGGTTATGTCATTCGAATGAAAAAAACTACTTATATATAAAAGAGTGAAATATACAATGACCTATGCAATTTTGCAGGGAAACAACTGAGATTATTCATGCTGTTATAACACATAAATATAATTCTTTTCACTATAAAATCATTCTGTTAAAAGCATTAAATCACACTGAAACCACCAACCATATGTGAACATATATAAACACATATTAACACGTAAGCTAGCAAAAAAACTAGCATGGTCATACATGTCTACATATTTCTACATAAATGTACAGTATCACTGTGGAGCGTTCGTTGGACACACTGATGGCACTGATAGCAACAAACATAAACAGTCCCCTACACTTCAAACATATCAGCAACAACATTCAGTGGACACACAGTTGCTGCCCTCAACACACCTTCATTTTCGCAGACACACACACACACACACACACTGACCGGCACGTACTCTGCTGCGCTGGTAAACACGTTTACATAAACTACATGCAGACAGGTTCTGATACAGGTTCTGATCTGAGTGCACAAACCTGTTTACTATCTTTGTTTAACAAACACACCCCATACCTTGCAGACGCGTGCTACTCTGGAGTAGAGCACCTTCCCACCGGCCCCTTCTGCCTCCTGAGCACGCTCAGTGAAGAACACGTAGACTTTATCATCCTCTGGGTTATCAGTTTCAGACAGTGGCGCTACCCGCACAAACTGGGCATCTAAATACATACACAAACACACACACATATACAAAAATATAGATAAATTCCAGCAGTACTGTAATGCAGTACAGCTACACTGATGTGTAGGGAACATGTATGTTGGAGTGTATCAAGAGGAGTGAGACAGTAAAGGCAGAAGTGAGTTTATAAAGAGCGGCGACAGTCAACGTGTATCTTGTTGTTATCAGCTGCAGACGTCGACACACTGGCCTGATAAAACACCAGCCGGGCGTGCAGGATGATTTTAAGGATGCTGATTTAGAGGGAAAGATACTCAAGTTCAACTTTCAGTTTACCTCAGAATATTTAGTTTACAAAATGAGAGTGAAAGCGGAAGGGGGTGTTATATAAATGTCTAAATCAATATTAGTGTAATAATAACATTCCTTGCTTGTGGTCAATGCAAATGCAGCACCAAAACTAAAATTTCACAATAAAATCTCCAATATGTAGTTTATTGTATTATGACTTAATATAGGAGACACATTCCATTATGTTTCCTGTTCTGAACATCCTTCTAGAGCTACAGGGCCCATTGGCTACAGACAGGCACTGGTGGGTATTTGTTGTACTTGTACCGTGAGAGTGGAAAGTTTGAGGTTGAATCAATGACATTTCCAACAAACAAAGTAAACAAAAACAAATATGTAATTCATTTAACAGGATAATAATGATGTAAAATAAACAAGAGACATTTTGTCTTGTATTTTATTAGATCCCCTTCACACAGTTTTTGTGTAAACTGTGTGAGGCGGAATCATACAAAATATGGTAATTGGGGTTGGGAAACCTTGATACTATATAGATGGTATTTAAGGTCCCTACATACAAGGCAAGATATATATTTTGTGTATACAGTATATAGTGTTACTGGGGACATACACAACTGTCCCTCAAAACAAATGCAGAAAAAGCAAGGTAGCTAGCACAAACACGTGAATGCCTAACTCATGAGTGTCCGGCTACAGTCCTCGAGGGCCACAATCCAAGTTTTTTGTGTTTTTCTGTTCCAACACCTGATTCAAATTAATGAGTCATTGTGCAGAACATCATGGGCTGTTGGAGTCAGATGTGTTGGAGCAGGGGAAACAGACAAAACCTGCAGGCGAGTAGCCCTCTAGGACCGACTTTGAACACCTAACTAAAAGCAAGCATATGATCAGGCTTAGACCTCAGTTCAATAAGGGAGCATGAGTATTATAAAATGAAGAGCACAACTTCATCGCATTTTTAACAATGTAACAAAATTGAGGGCTATTCCACTGCAAACCAGGTGTTTCTAGTACTTAATTTCAATCTTCAAATATTTTCTCTTTTTATACAACTGTTTATTGCACTTACCCTGCAGCCAGGTGGAATCGTACTGCTCTGTGCGGATGACGTGTCGGCTGCCAAGACTTCGGAAGAAAGCAGAGTCCCGGCTCATAAAGTCTGAGGTAATGCCGGCGTACAGTTCACCGTCTACACGTGGAACACAAATTGACATACGTTCAAAATGGTTCATTCAAAACTACAACAATAGCCATTGTTGCAAAGAATATCCACAAGAATCTCATAAATTGTAGAAATTGTATGTAAATTTGCATGCTTCTGCAAAGAACACCAAAAACAAACCCATGTTTTGTGTGTTTTGTTTATCTGATTAAATGAATGAATATACATAATTCAATGCTTTCTCTCCCTGAATATGGTGCTTTTCTCATGGAAAACTGAAGAGTTGCCCATCCAGAGCCAAGATCTTCTGTCACCTTGTTCTACAATTCTAATTTATACTTAGTGTTTTATTCAGGAAGAAACAATCATCTTACCAACAACAGCAGAAGCTGTTTTCTGGAATGGATCGTAGGGGCATTTCCCCTTCCCACACTCTGTCTGGCTGTAGGAAAGAGTCTGATGCTCTGACTGACAAAGAAAACAAGACCAGGAGTCAGAAAAAGAAAAGGAACAGGTGGACAAAGATGAGGGTTGTTTAGTCAGACTGAAATCTATTCATTTTCAGGCTTCTAAATGATCCTGTTCATCTACTAATACAATAAAATGAGATGAAAAACTATTCAAATCGGCAGAAACCAGCCTTCCATACATGCATACGCTTACACACACAGTGAGCAGTAAATTGGGACTAATCTGACTAAGTGGAGGGGTTTCAAAATGTGTGAAGCCCAGTCTTAAACCAGTCAGCACCACCAGTTTCTCTAAGAACCATGTCTGAACCTTTGCTCTGATCTCACATGGCCTTTCATGGGATTAGCTGCTCTCTGACACACATACACACACACATTTGTGCACAATGCTGCAAGAAATATATATGACTTTAAAAACACAAGAATGCACATATCTAGACTCAGCATATCCTAACAATCTTTGATTTTATGCTAACATGCATATAGGCAACCACAACTGATGACATTTAGAACCAGTAGCCTATTTCTGATGATATGATAACAAACATTTAAGAAAATATGGACCAATCAGAGAGAAAATAGGGGGACACTGTTGACCATAAAACTGCATATGCATTATATATAACATAGAAATGTCAAATATAAGGTTTCCGGTGGCCCCTGTAGTGCAGCCTCAATGACAAATGTAAATGTCTGCACATCGTGGACGGATGGTGAAACCTGGTATATATATATATATGGGCATGGGGGTAGACACCACATATGATATTTCAGCTGCTCATTGGCCTGAGTATAGGGGCTGGGAGCCTGAACACACACGCAGAGTGGTGGGTGGTATAGGAACAGCAGCCTCGCAATGAGAACACATGCAACTGCTGTCAGCTTCAAAACTGGAAGCAATCTTTTGAGAAAAAAGAGAATCAGACAGATTTTCATTAACTGGTTTGGAGCCAAGAAACTACACTGCATAGTGTCACCGCTGGGTGATGGAATATGCCGCAATGCCAGTGGCTGCAATTCAGTAGAAATAGTAGTTGTCCTGAGGGGAAACAAACCACAAAGAGAAACAAAACAACTGTGGTGAACATCCACAAAAATAAAATGGAGATAGCTCTTCTTCATGCATAACTTCTATCACTGGGAATATCTGGGATATTACATCATGTTTGGGAAGATGTTGGTCAGTCATGTGCATTTGTTGATGTAATTCATAAAATTGTTTACATTCAACCTAATGCATATAGCCTAATTTACAATACATATAAAGTATTTAAACATGTGAAGCATATAAACTTTCTGCTCATTAGTTTTAAGGATTTTTTTTTAGTTTTTATTCTTCCCTTCACCTTTTTTTATTCATATCTTCTAAATATGCATCACTGATGACAATGGACACCTGGTCATTGTAAAATATTAGGGCATCAAACAGGTCTTGTTTGGTCCAAACATTGTCACATCACATCAACTGCAACCAGGCTTAATTGTCTGGTTCATTTTATCACCATATCAAACTCACTTTTCATTACTGCTCAGTCTCAGTCTTACACACAGCAAACAAAACACACATCATCTGGTACACTTGACTGCATATAACTGTAAATTAAATCAGTTAAATCAAATATACTTTATTAATGTACTGTCATGAATTTTTCTGTCATTTTTACAGGGGACATTTTTCTAGCCAGAAAACTAGCCATTGAAAGTATGATTTTGTGTATATACAGTATGTATATGACAGAGAAAGTGTCTGTGACATTACCTGATGGAAGATGCTGGTAGCTATGAATGCACAGCGTGGGTTGAAGGCCCCGGTGCCACACACATACAGGTGAGTCTGATTAAACGGCTGCAGAACTCGCAGGAAGTTTCCACACTCCAGCTGGCCAGAGAAAGAGATGGGAACATAGAGAAAGACAGAGGGGGCGAGAGAGAGAGAGAGAGAAAGAGAGAGAGAGAGGGAGAGAGAGAGATCACAATGTGAAGATGCACAGTGTTTTTTTCTTTCTGTCTGTCCATGTTGTAATTGCCTAACCCAAATCTTGATTTTCCTACCAGCATCTGCACTTTTGTTTGTTTATAGTTCCCAAATGAATCAGATTCATTCAGCTTTAGTTCCGCTTAGATCATAATCTATCCTGCAACTGTTTTGCTTTATTCTTGCAGAACATTTTAGACAGGTCTTGTTTGGTAGAATCACATTGCAGCAGGCAGTGAAGAAAGGATGAAAAAAGCTGATAGTACCTGAAATGTAAGTCACTGATCCATATCTGGACAGCATTCTGTCTGAAAACACGTCTTTTTCTATGTGACTTAAATAACCGATTACCTGCATTCATGCTAACATAGGATTTACTGTTGCATGTTGCTGTCAACGTGCAGTCACATGTGTTTGTGTGTATATTTGTGCATGTGCATTGTATCACCTCTGGATCCTTCCCAGCCATGAGACATTCTTGGACACGGTCCGGACTAGCTGGCCAATGCAGCTACAGAGAGCGAGAGAGAAAGACAACAAATAGAGAGAGCGAAAGAAATTTTAAAATTGTTTTGCTGCTCATGCTACATTTCTGATAAAAAGCTTTTGGGGATCTGCAGGTGTTCTGTGAGAAAGCAGGGTAGGGAGAGCCAAGAGAACATGACTAATTTGGATGTGAAAAAAACAAACAGAAGACACACACATACACATTTCTGGTGTCTGAACAGAAAAGCAGCTTCAGGGAGGAGAATATAAAAACCATTGGCAGCAACAGTGAGTCCTGATAATGGGCCAAGCTGTCAGCGCAGCAGTGATAATGGCTACCAGAATAATCTATAATTTGACTGCACCTGCAGAGTAAAGAGGGTGTCTACATCATAGGTAGCTATTCCTCTATCTGTTAATCCCAATATAAACTTTCAATCTTAAATATCTTGAGACTAATTATTGTTGTGATCTTCAGTTGTGCCAGGCTCTTCGTTTTAGCCGTGGGTTCTTACTTTAAGTTAGAACTCCAGGATTGTGATGCAAGCATCCAGTGAAGAAGAGTGAAGGTTCAAGCTCCAAACTTGTCCTTTTACTTGCATGTTTCTGATCCACCTGGGATTTAGGACCAGATATGGAGAAATTAATGGAATCCCTTTGGCTGATAAAGATCCAAAGGCTGTTTCTGAATCATATTATTTGCTTTGGGTCAACTTCGGTTTGGTAGTATGCTCATCCTGGGTTTAGGTAAGACGACCGGGACTCCCTGGAAGAAGAGATCATCTATCTCAATGAGACCTTTCTGGTTAAATAGTGTAATCACCCATGTTAAAAAAAACTATTTGTAATGTATGACTTCACCAGCCTACTTATTTCTCAACAACAGACGTAAACAAACATGATCAAAACCACATGGATCTTGCATCTGTTGACTAAATCACATCAAACGGCATTATTTGTCTGCATAAAAACGTCATTAATGTAGAAAATGTCTAAAATGGGAATTATTTGCCTCCTTTCATGTAAAGCCAGAAAGGGTAGGAAATAACTGAATTATAGATAATATCCACGAGGGAGATGGAAAGTTGAGGCTTAGTGTCCAATACCAGCCCCATGACTAATCCAAATGTTTCTCTGAGTCAGTCATTCCCTCTGAGACCAGAGTTGTGAGGCAGAGATGAAACCAATATGATAAGTAAATGTCTACACTTATCACTACATACCACTGAAACTGCAGAGGTCTGAAGAAAAAAAAAAACAAGTTAATTATGCTAAGATGTAAACTGACCTAATTTTAGGCATCTTAAAAATCTGACACCTCAAATCAAATCAAGGTTCTGTGATATCCAAGAAGTAATGATGATGATGTGTGCATGTATGGACACTGATCCTAACAGAAAACTATTGCTGTTGTCTCCCTGGAAGCCACTTCTAAATCTAGAAAATGTGACATCAACTCAAATAAAGTCATTAATGACAAATGCTGGTGGGTTCGGGAAACTATTTGTGGATGTGCAGTAATTGCTCCCCGATGTAGTAATTCCCACAGAGCCTGCCGCGGAGCCGAGACGATCAGATTAGATTTGAGACCACACTTGCCTTAATCTCCGAATACCACACAGGAACATGGACCACCGTTAAAGGAGAACCACCAGGTAAAGACTGTGGTTAATGGGAATCTACCCTTCTGTGAAGAGCATGCTGGTTGTCACTTTACAGAACATACAAGTGGAGTGTGGGCTAATAAATCAAAGAAAGAAAAAAAAGTGTTGAAAATGTAAAATCTCTGTATTTCATACCAGGAAAGGAAACACAAGATGGTAATAGAATGACCATGAGAGAAATATGAAAAAAAACAAAAAACATTTAATCCCACACTACCCCGTGGTGACCCTCTGTGTAGTGGCGGCTGCCAGCGGCAGACTAACACATAAAGAATGCCTTGAGGTTTTTTAGGCCTGATCAAAGAAAAATGTGACTGAAGGCAACAGCGTCACGTTCAGCCCTCTGCCCTGCACTGAGATGAAGTGGAGGGACTGGAAACGTGTCAACTGGTTTGCTAAAGTCAGTTTTATTAAGTCTGTTAGACATATATAGTGTGTATAAACGTACTGGTTTAAAGTTTTACAGCAAAATTATCATCAGCTGTGGATGTGAGTGGAGAAAATAAAGAGAAAAGTGGAGATTAACAAAACAAAACAAAAAACTGCACACAAGCCAGAATGTTATTGGGACACTATAAATACTGTATGTACAAATGTATAACTTATCAGCCCACATGGAGCTGAGTAATGAGTTGACTATGACTATCTTTTCTTTGCTGGCTGACTGCCTGGCTGAGTGGGTGGCTGTTCGGCATGACTGCTGTCTGTCTGTCTGTTTCAGCTGCTATTGTCTGCTTGCCTACCTGTTTGGCCCTGTTATTGCCTGCATGAGCGTCTGACTGATGAGGGTATTGATTTGATTCGACAGGTCACAGTTATAAGAAGGCAGCACTGTCGCTGTCCTTGCTGTGACCCTGAACTCAATCAGCCATTAACGTGTCTGTCTGGCTGTCTGGATATACTGTTAAAGCTGCAGAATGAAACAGGATCCAGTAACAGGCACACCTAAATGTTACTGTTGATTTATTTTCTTAATGATTTCCTCCCAGATTGATATTCTTATGAATCTGGGAGTTGCTCAACAAATCTTGTTTTTGATCTGTTGTTTATGATCTTCTGATGCTGGATGTGTTTTTTTTTTGTTTTTTTTTTTAGGGGTGGGGGGGGGGGGGGGGGGGGGGGGGGGTTCTAACTGGATGTAGGATGGGAATGTAACCAGCTGCTTCAGGGAAGGGTAGAGCTGTCAGTACGCTTCCTGCCTCAGGGATTTAAGCTTCATTTCATTAAGCTTTATTATAATGTGCAAATCATGACCTTTTAAACCATAATTTTTACTTAAAAAACCATTACTCAATTACATTAAAAAGAACAAACCAACTGTAAAAAGGTTAATTTCTGGTGAGCTGGATCATTACGGCCTGTCACTGTTCCATCCAATACAGGTGCAGAATAGCAAAAATGAATCTTTAAAAATGTGGACTGCAGCTGATCTGGTGCTGTCTTTGTTCGTAAGTTCTTCCAGATTTCAGATGTTTTTATTTGAGGAATAACGTCTCTCTGTTGCAGCCAACACGGATGTGCACTTCAGCCGTGGACGTAAGAAACTGAGGAAGTAGGAATGTAAGAAATATGCATCAAGTAATTCTGTGGCCTGACTGGAACTCATTATGTTGGTAAGGGTTTGTTGGTTTTGGCAAGATGCAAAAATCCGATAATGTGTTTGTTTGTTTCAGTTTAAAATAAAGTAATCTACTCCTGAAACGCAGACATTTAGAAGATTTGATGGAGTAACTAGTTGTAAAGACGTGGAAATATGACACAGTAGCTCAGTTTTTGTGCGACGGCCAAATAAAGCTGAGGTGAACTTTGGTCACTTCATGGAATAAAGGCAAATGACTCTTTATCAACATCTGGTGTGGAATGAAAAAACTAGGCTGTGTAGTATCATCAGCAGGTGGAATTATAGGCTGTGGTGCATGGTTGTAATAAAGAGCAACATGATCATTAAACAAAACCAAAACTTAAAAGAATACAGTCATTTTGGCCAAATATGAGGGAGAAAACTAAGAAAGTTCAATTCATGCAAATTCTGTTCAACTTTTTCTAATATCCAGCTTTGAAATGTGCATCAAATAACACTGATGGACACAAAACTAGTGTTGTTCTGTTCTTAAAAACCTGTTTGTGCTAATGAGGGTAAAAGCCAGAAAACAGGACTGAAGAGCAAAAACATACAATACTAAAAAGAAATGTGCAGACTTCCAGAGAGATAGGAAAGTAAATGGGATATTAGTCAGAAGGGGTGTGACTTTCCTCTTAAACCATCAGTAATTAGCTCCATCAGGTCTCAGGGACATCAGTCTGCAGTCATTTGTGCATCTATTTATACCTTTTGTGCTCATCCCCCAAGTATGCATCAAGGATCTGTTGAATGTTTGTATCCTACCTTGGGACAGATGGCATGTGAATGTTTGTGTGCATCGTCCAGTTCTAACCTTGCGAGGGTTCTGCGTTATGTCATCCAGGCTGGTGGAGAGAAGATTATCTTTCAAGGCCACATACAGACGCTTCCTGTCTTCGTCGGGCAGCAGGGAGTGCAGGTCTCCGGCCGCCAGGGGCAGCGTCAGCAGCCGGCCGTTCTGGATGAGCTCTGACGTAGCGAAGATGAAAAAACAAACAGAGAAATAGGGCTTAGTGGAGATTCCCTAATAGCATCAAATATGAAAATGAGCAGGTCACATGAGAAGTTCTAACGATATTCTTTAGCTTCCATTGTGTTTACACTGAGATTTTGCACCAACTTTATGCTAAGCTAATGGGAGATAGCTAGCAGGGCTTTTTCCCTCCAAGTAAATAACACTTATTACCTCTAAAGGTCTCTAAGGTAATAAAATGTTCCACCTCAGAGGTCTATTACATGCACTAGCATGGGTGTAGAAAACAAAAGTAAAGAAAAAATAAATGAATATTTAATGCAATTATTTGCAATAGTAAGCTATAATGTAAAATATTGTGTTCAGAGATAATCAGATAAACTGACATCCCAGACAAAGAAATTCCCACACCTGCAAAATCTCTTAAAAAGGCTAACGGGAGTTTGTCTTACTGCCTCATTTCTCTTATCAGGCTGGACACTCGTGTCGAACAAAGAAACTGTAACGTATCCTTTGTGAATAAACAAACACGAACACACACCCCTACACACACTGTGTTCCTGAGCGACATCTCCAGACAGGCTGTACGATAACCACCGATTCTAAGACAGAAGATAATGGACACACAGCGCAGATTACATTTTTTAAAATGATTACTCTGTTGCACCATGTAAACTATGACAACTATGGTGCGGGAGATTGTTCGATATCTGAGAAAAGGACAGGAACCGCACGTCCGACTGGCTGGTGTACCGCAATCTTCAGTGGACTTGAGTTGGCATCAGCTTAAAAAGCATAAACATTTAGGCTTTAAAGCAGTGCCAGGCATGGCTTCACACGCTGGCACCTCTAAATACCAACGTGAAGCAGAAAGAGCTCATAAAACATGTTTGAAATTAAAAAGCAGAAAATTGGCAAAAGTGTAAAAAAAACAAAAAACTGTGTTAAACATTTTCCTGTTTATCAACATGGACGTTCTTTCTAAATCCAAAGGGGCAACACGAATACATTTTCCAGTCTAAGTGTTTAAACCTGAGCTTATGATGAGGTGGTATATGTGGAATTAAACAGCGTCGAATTTACATCCATCGCTGCTCAGTTTAGATTAAGCACACATTATTGTTTAACTTCATGATTTATCACCTTTCACAACAACAGTGAACTCGGCTCACTTTAATTTAAACAATCACGTAGAGTTTTGGTTTGTTCAAGTGGTGGGCAGCCATGTGTCGCCTGTTCCTCTGCAGTGATGAATAACACCTTTCAAATACAGTTTGTTTCTTCAAGCTGTTAAATCCAAGCTAACACAGGGCTATGAGATTCAGTAAATATCCTTTAAAGTATCATAACAGAGTGAATTGCTTGCATGGGCAGCTTATGTGTGAATATCAGCTTAAAACCAGACAGCATCTACCAAACTGTATGAAACAGGAGGCACTGAACTTCCAGTTCCAGTGTGAATCAAAGCATAATTAAAACTTGTGATCGAGAAGCAACAAATAGTTTCTTCTGTTTGCACAGACAGAAATGCTGATGCATCTGTTTCGATCAGATTTTGATGCAATATGAAAAGTTTTAGCTTATAAACAGAGAGCTTTCATTGTGTGTTTTGCCAACTTTCTGCATTCCCCAGTTTGACTCAGAAATTCTGGAGCAAAAATAGTTTTGTTGAAGAACTTAACAAAGATAAGATTTTCCAGGGATCAAACCAAGTCCTTACCCCTTTTTGCTCTTCACACTAATACATGAAAGAAAAAAAATCTGTCCGTCAAAAATTTTGACATAGTTTCTGGAACATTGCTGTAGCAGCATGTTCTTTAAGTTTAGCTCGAAAAGCAATGCTTCTGCAAACACACAGTTCCCTGAGTACAGCAGCAGAAAAAAGAAGATGCACAATCTTAGAAGAAAGTATTCAGCGACTCTGAGTGCTTCCAACACAATGCTGATCTTTAAAATGATATGCATGCGTGTCTGTAGTGTGTGGCATTACTGAAAAAAAAAACTGGAAATATGAAGACACTGAAGAAACAGAAAGCCTAAAAAAGGCAAAACTGACACTCTTGGAAAACAATGGAACACGGTCACATGAAAGACCTTAAAATGATGACAGACTGCATTCAATATGTTGGGACAGATATGGATATGTCAAGCTGCAGACGGAGGAGTGAGAAAGGCTATCGTCAGCTAAAGCATATATGCAGCATATTGGGTTGTTCCAGTGATAATTCGAGTCTGGTGATACTAAACAACTATAGTGATTTACTGAAAAAGCAGTTCTCTGTTTGCTTCCTTCTTCTCAGACACTAGTCTGACCAGACTGCAGAAAAAATCCCTACAATCTGAACAATCTAAATGGTTAGAGATTGGATGTTGACAACCAACAGTCTAGGTGTAAATATATTTTTCCGGATGTTTGTAATGCAGCACAGGACACAACATCCAGAGCAGATCCAGAACCTTCTGGAAGAACTACTTATACAGCCTGACGTATAAAAGATGCAGCTCCACCTGACACAATGCTGACTAGTTCAACTTTTAATATACGATAGTTCAATATACGATTTCTAATTAGACGGAAAACCTTTTAACAACCTCTCGCCTTCAAACAGTTTTAAAGTTTTAAAGTCAACGTTTTCAGACCTTCGGATACTTAAATTGTAAAAAAGAATGTCCTGAGTTAATGATGTAACAGCATATTTTATTTTATCTTTAACCCCAATTAAAACAACAATAAAGATCTGATTATCTGCATGGATACTATCTCCTGGCGGGGTTGCTCAATTAATGTCCCTCAAGCTGTAGCATTCACTTCATTTCATTTTATAGATTTTCTCATGCTGTAAACTAAAGTTCCCATTGAAGGCTCTGGATGTCTTCTCAGCAACGTGTTAGAGATCACATGTGCCACATTCACACGCTTGTTTTGTTTGCTCTAAATCCAAATGGATGGGAGTTCATTAACGACTATGTCTTCATGTTCTTATTGAAGGCAAGAGACAACAAAGACAGTGGAAGTCCATGATGCTTGACTAAAATTACAGGAACTTGAATGTGATGTGCTTTGACCTTTTCCAGATACATCAAAATGGTGAGTTGACAGGTTTCCACAACTTGGTCCAATTAAGAAGTTCCCTGCTGTGAGCCCATGAGACTTCCTTTAACAGTTCTTGGTTGACATATAGTGTACAGTCATGTGAAAAATTCATGCACATCCAGTGAAGTTGTTGACTTAATTATCTTATTATGAAAACGTAACATCTGATCCACTCAGAAAAAGTGCCAACTGGTGATGTACTCAGAGAAATGGCACAAAACATTGACTTATGTTATTTTCATTATTTAAATGAGAGAGAAATAAATCAGAGACATGTAAAAACTACCTGACACTTCAAGTATTTCAAAGAGCAAAGGACTGAGGCACGAACCCTGTGAGTAGTGCATCTCCTGCTTTACCACCTGTATCATTCAGGTGATGTGAATTATTTTGCTGTTATGGAAAATATTGATGTGGTGTCTAAAACTGGGTGCTTCAGCGAACTTGGTCCTAGAGTATATTGCATGAAGCAATATACGTTTTTAACAACCCCAAAACAAACTCAGGAAGGGGTCTGCAGGAAATGCAATGATCTACTATTATAAAGAGTACATATTTGACTCCCATGGCAGCCTTGCTGGGGGAAAAATTTTAAATTCAAAGAACATTAGCTTGGCAGCAATCACAACAGACATATTTGGTGCAGACCAAAAAGCTTTTCAGGAAAAGAAACCTCATACATGAATTCAGCTGTGAATTTGCCAATATGAAAGAGAGCTGGAAGAGGATGTGAGGCCATTTGTCCAAAAGCTGAAGTTGAATCAGAAGTGGAACTTTCAGCAGCATAATGATCCAAATCCACTAAGGAATGAGTAGAAAGGAAGAACTGAGGGGATATGGAGTGGCCTAGATTAAACAGGGATTTAAGTCCCATTGAAAGGTGGTTGGAGTGGTGGGGGGTGGGGGGGGTGGGGGGGGGGGGCTGAGAGGGTTTGAAAGAGGCATTACATTCAAGAAAATCTTCAAACATCGAAGGAATTTGGTGTGGATCAGTGACAAAATATTTCAGCAAGCTGGTGTTGGAGACAAACAACTATTCAATATAAACCTCAAGAAATAACGTTGCAAAAGGCTGCAGTCGTAGCCTCTGTATCAAAACGAGTACCTGCAGTAGAGCACATCAATTGATATTTGCCTTTATTAAATAGTGCAAATTAATTCCCTTGAGTCTATTATTTGTCTCTTTCAGAATCTAATCTTGCAAAAGTGCAATGTTGTAAATACAGAAAATAGACAATTAGTTTTATTGCGTTGCTGCACAGTTTTAAATGTATCTATTTAACGTGTACAAAGACCCACAAAACAATTATAATAGGGTTAAATAGCAAAAGTGGATGGCATTGAGGAGGTGGAGGAAGAGAAAGGAACAGCTGGAGGGGAAGATGAGAAAAATGACACGCCAAAGTGAGAAGGAGATAAAAAAAAAGGGGTTGATGGGTGATGACAGTTACGAGATGAGAATGGGAAAAATGTCAAAACATGGTGTGATGATGGACAGATGAGAAAGGGAGGGAGAGGGGACTGGTAAAGGATAGAGGAAATTAATAAATGATGATAGATAATGATGCGGATGAGTGGGAAGAAAAGGAGCAAGAAAAGACAGAAGGGGATTGTACGAGATAGGTTGATAACAGTGGAGGAGAGTACGTCTATAAAAACGATGTTTCAGTGTCACTGCGGGGCAAATGATGGACATACGTGTGATTGAGGAGGAAGTGGAGTCAAACGAGAAAGCAGAGTGGAGGAGAAAAGTAGCCGAGAGCAGGATGGAAAACCTTGGTCCAATAACGGAGGGGAAAATAACTGGATAGACATGTGGACAGAGGAGGAGGAGGAGGAGGAGATGGGTTAGAGAGGCAGATGAAAAAAAGGGGAAAAATGTGAGATGAGAGAGGGGAAAAATGCTTTGATGACAAGGTGAAAAATGATGATTGGATGGATGAGTGAAGGGAAGAGCCGACTGACAGGCTGGCTGGGAGAGGAGAGAAAATAATTACAACAGAGGAGGAAAGGTAGAAAATGCAGAAAAAGATGAGAAAGCAGGAGCAAAAAAAAGAGGAGGGGGAGGAGGTGAGGGTGGAAAGAAAGATTGATGCTGAGGACAGAAATTAGAGGAACTACAACATGCTGACAGTCAGGCAAAACAACAAGAGATGGATGAGCAGACAGGAAATGAGTTTATAGAAAAGTAGAGGAAGACATGACTCAATAGAAATGTAGAAACAATCTGTGACAGAGAGACAGTCACAGTGGGAGAGAAATGGTCTCGCACACCAAAGGTAGATAGCAGAGAACTTGTGCTTAGCTCAGCGTGAAGTCTCACTGGGTACTTTGTTATTATTCAGCAAAGCATTAGGGAGCTAAATTGTTTTGTTTCACACTGATCTAGGCTTCATTATTCCCAGAGAGTCCATCAGCAGCATCACAATTTGGGTTTTTGTTTTGTTTTTCAGGTACAAAATATTTAAGCGGAACTTTCTTCAAAACAGTTTATGAACAATGTGAAATACTGAAAGGTTAATAGTTGTCAATGTAAACTTTTATTTTGCCACGGACAAGTTTAGGCTAAAATATTTGTGTTTACTTTTCAAAAACTATAGGTTTTAACTTTAAAAATGCCTCCCTGCAAGATTCATGTGTAATCAGTGTCAATTTTTACCTTGTCCCATGTCACTCCATGTCAGTTCTTCCCCTGCTGTTATCTTCTCAAAACAGGTTTGGTTAAGAGAAGATAAACCAGCTCCAGAAATCGTTCCAGTCCAATGACAAATAGTGTTCAATACCACAATGAAAAACAGTCTATGGCTTTAAGAGGGTCAAGCAGCTATAGCTTAAGATGCATGTTTATGACATGCCCTCATTTACAACAACGGCTAAATGTACATGCACAGCAAAACTCCAACTATATACCATAATCTAAATAAGAAAATATTTAGTCTTAGATGGGATTTTTAAATAATGTTCCCATTTACATATTACAGAGTTCAATAAATGACTTATGCCCATAATATGCCATCTGCAATGTTTGACCCATATCTCTCAACATGGAGTGTTAATATATCCTCCGGTTTAGTCTTGCTGATGGAAATAAAATGAAAACAAGCGTATAACAACCATCCATATTATTGAAATGAAAACAAAAACAGAACAAACAAATTGAATATAATGCAAGGTTGCTCATAATAAGAAGACCTGGCAACTCTGGATACCAGATCATAAACTTGAAACCAGAAGTATGTGTCACAAGATCTTATAAACACTATAATGTGACAGTGGGATGTAACGTTGTAAATAAGGTCTATACATGTCTGCTTAATATGATTAAGATCAGCACACTAAACACAGTTTAATTAGATTATTGCTCCCTTTAAATATCCCCCTAAATAAGTTAAGGTGATCACAAAATGCTGTTTCCATGGCAGTGTCTTACAGTAATGTCCTAACAGGGTTACAGTCAGAATACTGCTGAGCATGTAACCGTAGACAACTACAGAAAAAGAAACTTACATTGGCTACACCTGCAGCACACACACAACTTAATGCAGGGATGTGGGTCACAGGCAAAAGTACACGGTGAGCATTTGTTTAAGCATTGTGTTGTGTTTTCAGTTTTTGAACCCAGTTGGTGTAATACTGGTAAGCTAACATCTACACAAGACTATAAACTATGTGAGGGGTAGTTACTAAGCAACTGCCAGCTGGAGGAGGTGATAAAATAAATGCCCCCCCACCTGTAAATCTGCCATTTAATATAAAAATATATACAATATAAACATGTAGCTACTGGTTTATTACTACGGCAAAAATAATTCACTGTTTTTTAAGAAAAAGTCCATTATTGTGCTGTTGTTAGTCGCCCACCATGCTTCAAAGCCTAAAGTACTATCATTTCAAGCATATATTTAACTTTTAATATTTGCAGCTTCCTTCTGAAGGAAGGATGTTTCTGAGAGCCACCCTCCTCACAGGAAATGAAACCCTGGTGGAATTCATGCTTTGCTCTGCCTACTCAAGCATCCAGCTCTTCGCCCGAATTACAGTGTGCACACCACAAGAGCTGCATGACCTTGTTTAATTCAATATGAGGGGAAGAACTCAGCTTAATTGAATGTGAAACCACCTCTGCAGTGAAAACACCAGCAACATTCAGCATCTGTTGCCATCACGGGTTCCTGTTGGGTCACACAAGCTGAAATACAACTCATGTTCTAATCATGAAGTTCATTAAATCAGCATTATTGCAAGGAAGATGACACTTTCTCCTTGGAGGAACCTACCATGACTTTGTCAGCACTTACATAAAAGAGCAACAGAGTCCTGCTGTATTTTACACACATAATCACAAAGATAAATGGCTCTAATTCAGCATAAAAAAAAACCTTCTTCTCTACCACACACACACTCACCCCTTACTCTTAGTCATGAAACACCAGCTGCACCCACTCCACCCTTACTCTTGGGACAGTTGCCCTGGTTACAGCAGCCATGCCGACATAATTTCGGGGGGAACGTCGAGGGGTGTCTCTTGGCCTTACTTGCTAACCCTCCGCCTGCCCCCACCCATGTCTCACACAAACACAGATGAATGATTTGGCCAACACCTCTCGTCAACACTTCGGCTAACACACACAGGCCAGTTTGGAGTAATGGAGTGTTTCTAAGACATCATATCGCCCCCACCTGCCCCCACTACCTTCATATTCTCACATCACCCCCACCTGCCCCCCCACTTTCATATCATCATATCACCCCCACCTGCCCCCCACCTACTTT